>CAWUFW010014263.1:0-266324 GCA_963921515.1 Calotriton arnoldi
AGTGGTGGGCATCCTACCCCCTGGCTAAGGGTGGTAGTAGTGGTAGGCATCCTGCCCTCCCTGGGTGAGGGTGGTAGTAGTGGTAGGCATCCTGCCCCCCTGGGTGAGGGTGGTAGTAGTGGTAAGCATCCTGCCCCCTGGCTAAGGGTGGTAGTAGTGGTAGGCATCGTGCCCCCTGGGTGAGGGTGGTAGTAGTGGTGGGCATCCTGCCCCCTGGGTGAGGGTGGTAGTAGTGGTAGGCATCCTGCCCCCCTGGGTGAGGGTGGTAGTAGTGGTGGGCATCCTGCCCCCTGGCTAAGGGTGGTAGTAGTGGTAGGCATCCTGCCCCCCTGGGTGAGGGTGGTAGTAGTGGTGGGCATCCTGCCCCCTGGGTGAGGGTGGTAGTAGTGGTAGGCATCCTGCCCCCCTGGCTAAGGGTGGTAGTAGTGGTAGGCATCCTGCCCCCCTGGGTGAGGGTGGTAGTAGTGGTGGGCATCCTGCCCCCTGGGTGAGGGTGGTAGTAGTGGTAGGCATCCTGCCCCCCTGGGTGAGGGTGGTAGTAGTGGTAAGCATCCTGCCCCCTGGCTAAAGGTGGTAGTAGTGGTAGGCATCCTGCCCCCCTGGGTGAGGGTGGTAGTAGTGGTGGGCATCCTGCCCCCCTGGGTGAGGGTGGTAGTAGTGGTAGGCATCCTGCCCCCCTGGGTGAGGGTGGTAGTAGTGGTGGGCATCCTGCCCCCCTGGCTAAGGGTGGTAGTAGTGGTAGGCATCCTGCCCCCCTGGGTGAGGGTGGTAGTAGTGGTAGGCATCCTGCCCCCCCGGGTGAGGGTGGTAGTAGTGGTAAGCATCCTGCCCCCTGGCTAAGGGTGGTAGTAGTGGTAGGCATCGTGCCCCCCTGGGTGAGGGTGGTAGTAGTGGTGGGCATCCTGCCCCCTGGGTGAGGGTGGTAGTAGTGGTAGGCATCCTGCCCCCCTGGCTAAGGGTGGTAGTAGTGGTAAGCATCCTGCCCCCTGGCTAAGGGTGGTAGTAGTGGTAGGCATCGTGCCCCCCTGGGTGAGGGTGGTAGTAGTGGTGGGCATCCTGCCCCCTGGGTGAGGGTGGTAGTAGTGGTGGGCATCCTGCCCCCTGGGTGAGGGTGGTAGTAGTGGTAGGCATCCTGCCCCCCTGGGTGAGGGTGGTAGTAGTGGTGGGCATCCTGCCCCCCTGGGTGAGGGTGGTAGTAGTGGTGGGCATCCTGCCCCCCTGGGTGAGGGTGGTAGTAGTGGTAGGCATCCTGCCCCCCTGGGTGAGGGTGGTAGTAGTGGTGGGCATCCTGCCCCCCTGGCTAAGGGTGGTAGTAGTGGTAGGCATCCTGCCCCCCCTGGGTGAGGGTGGTAGTAGTGGTGGGCATCCTGCCCCCCCTGGGTGAGGGTGGTAGTAGTGGTAGGCATCCTGCCCCCCTGGCTAAGGGTGGTAGTAGTGGTAGGCATCCTGCCCCCCCTGGGTGAGGGTGGTAGTAGTAGTGGGCATCCTGCCCCCCTGGGTGAGGGTGGTAGTAGTGGTAGGCATCCTGCCACCCCTGGGTGAGGGTGGTAGTAGTGGTAAGCATCCTGCCCCCTGGCTAAGGGTGGTAGTAGTGGTAGGCATCCTGCCCCCCTGGGTGAGGGTGGTAGTAGTGGTGGGCATCCTGCCCCCTGGGTGAGGGTGGTAGTAGTGGTAGGCATCCTGCCCCCCTGGGTGAGGGTGGTAGTAGTGGTGGGCATCCTGCCCCCTGGCTAAGGGTGGTAGTAGTGGTAGGCATCCTGCCCCCCTGGGTGAGGGTGGTAGTAGTGGTAGGCATCCTGCCCCCCTGGGTGAGGGTGGTAGTAGTGGTAAGCATCCTGCCCCCTGGCTAAGGGTGGTAGTAGTGGTAGGCATCGTGCCCCCCTGGGTGAGGGTGGTAGTAGTGGTGGGCATCCTGCCCCCTGGGTGAGGGTGGTAGTAGTGGTAGGCATCCTGCCCCCCTGGCTAAGGGTGGTAGTAGTGGTAGGCATCCTGCTCCCCTGGGTGAGGGTGGTAGTAGTGGTAAGCATCCTGCCCCCTGGCTAAGGGTGGTAGTGGTGGTAGGCATCCTGCCCCCCTGGGTGAGGGTGGTAGTAGTGGTGGGCATCCTGCCCCCTGGGTGAGGGTGGTAGTAGTGGTAGGCATCCTGCCCCCCTGGGTGAGGGTGGTAGTGGTGGTAGGCATCATGCCACCCCTGGGTGAGGTGGTAGTGGTGGTAGGCATCATGCCACCCCTGGGTAGGGGTGGTGGTGCGCATTCAGGCCCCTGTGTGCATATGTGGCATTGGTGATGGGCATCCCGCCCCTATGGTGCTGCTGTTGCTGGTGTAAGTATATTCTGCATCCCTGTGTGTGTGTGTGATGTGTCGTGTACGTGTTGTATGTGTTTTGTGGTTGGTGTCTGGCTTACCTTCTGCGCCGTACGCGTCCGTGCCTGTTCCGGTAGTAAATGTAGAATATTGGTATGATCGGGACGAAGGGATTCATGGTTGGTTCGTGTCGTTCGTCCTTCTCGTTGCTTCGCGTCGTCCTCGTCGCTTCGCCTCGTCCTCGTCGCTTCGCCTCGTCCTCGTCGCTTCGCGTCGTCCTCGTCGCTGCCGTGTTCGTCTCGGAGCCGTGGATCGTGTTGTGGCGCGAATCGGAGTTTATGTGCGCCTCTCCCGGATGCTTTGACGTGCCGTGCGTAGCGACGGGTTCGGCGCGTACGGAAAGCGCATCGTACTTGTCCGGCCGGACGGGGCTGCATTTTTCCTTCCGTGCGACTCGATTCGGCGTTTCCGGATTCGCCTCGGTCGGAGAACAGGACCTGGTTTGGGTGAGTACGGCTCGGCCGGATTTTTTGCTGTTGTGCGCATCGTACTTGCTCGTTCGGTGTGCTGTACGGATCGGTCGGGAAACAGGCTTTCGCATGGCTTTTTTCCCGACCGAATGGTATTGGGTGCGCCTCCGACCGAGATCGGAATCGGCCCCTTATTGTCTATCTGAAACTCTGGTGGACTTGCAGGATGGGGCGCATTAGAACTGACTGCTTCTGCACGCTTGGTGACTTGTTGGATTCTCTGAGCTCACTCTAGTTGTTGCCCTTCCTGCTTTACATTTCTCCCATCATGTCCCCCTTTTTAGGATGGACTGCCATGTTGTTCCTGTTTACATTTCACACACTTTACTTAATCTTGCATTCCCTATAAGTCTTTGCTTTTTCCAGGATATTGGTTTTTTTCAGGCAGCATATTACTCTTGTCTAGTACATAATTTGAATTGAGTCACATTCAGGTGTTTATAGTGGGGTACAATTGTGTTGTAGCTGAAGGCAGTGTGAGTTTCTCTCAGTGGGACAGTGTGGTGTTCAGTGGGGGAGAGGATGTGGCACCAACTCAGAACCACTTCAGCATCAGCGCAGCACCAGTCAGCGTCACTCAGCACCACTTCTACATCACTCAGCAGCACCACCGAAGCATCTCTTGACCATCATTCAACAGCACCTGATCATCAGCAAAGCATCGCTTCAGCACTACCTCAGCGCCATCTCAGCACCACCTCAGCACCAGTGCCGCACCGCCTCACTTCCAGCGCTGTTTATGGTATGGTATAACAAAAAAAAGCTATAGCAAACAAGCATTAGAACAGACAGGAAGAATTTACCAGCAATGCAAGAACAAAAAAACTAGAAGACATTTGTTCTGTTAATTCTTTTTTAATAGGGTTGTTCAGTTCTACATAATATCTTCTTTGTTTTATGTAAAATAACAAAACTGCTTACAACGCTTTTTTATTATAACTTTTCAACATGCTGCACAGCAGCCACACTACTCTACACCATATCTTTAAGACATTGGCAAAGCCAATAGCTCTGGCTAAACGCTTATAAGGTCCCAAAGGTGAGACCTATTGGCTATGCCAATGCTTGTTTATTTTGCTTGCTGAAAAGAAAAAAAATTAGGGCAGGTGGGGGGAGAAAAAATGGAATGAGAGAGGAAGGAAGTTGCGGTTGGTGGGTTGAACCAACATGGACAGGGCCGAAGCAACACATAGGGCAGGCGGGGGGAGCTAATCAACACTGAGGGTAAAGCAACACGGGGGAAGGGAGGAAGCGGGAGCCCGAAGCAACACAGAGGGCCAGGGGAGTGAAGTAACATAGGGGGCTTGGGTGGTTAGAAGAAACACAAAAGAGGGTGCAGGAGGGGGAAAGAAGATCAAGGGCACAGGTGGGTCAGGGTGCAAACTGATCACAGAGCACAACATGGAACTGGGTAGGGAGAACTACATGGGCGAAAAAGCATAGCAGAGAGAGGGCAAGAAGCACATGTGTAGGGCAACGGGAACAGGAGTGTGGTGGAGGGGAAAGAGTACACAAGGGACAATGCTGGAAAAGACATGCACTCTAGCTCAGTGCTTAAACAAAAAGTAGCACCAGAAAAGGGAGCATTGAAAGGACACAAGTACTTCAGCCATGCTCCAGGGGAGGGACAAACAGAAGAAGCGTAAGTTAATGGCGCACAGTCTTATTAAAGAGATGCAAGGAAATGAGAGTGACAATGAAGCCAACCAATGGCATGCAATAGGCAGCCTCTAAACCCACTGTATATAACCGTTGTCGCACTGGAGCAGAAAATAGTCCCAGGCACCAAAATAAAAGTGACCCCTATTAATGAATCCGATATCTAAAACAGCTACACATATGTAAATCAAGGCAGTTTTGAACTTGTAAAGACAAGCCTTACAATTGTCTTGCAAGATATGGATGACTTTGGGCGTTTGTGCTTGCTACAGGCAATGTTTGTGGTAATATGAAATAAAACAAAAATCGGCCACCAGACCATAAAACAGCCCCACCTAGAGCCAAACAACACCACACAGACTGACCTGTTAGACCACCCCTTAGGGTACTGCCAGTCCGACCCTGTATGTTGCCCTGTATTTAACAAACCTAAAAACAGGGGCTTGCCATACATGGATGTTTTATTCACATGTTAAAAAATGGTCATAGTGAGCTGGTTAGTCATTTAAGACCACACTTGACCCAAAAGACTCGCAGAGCTGAAATTGTGATTCTATGCAGTTCTCTTTAACTGTATATAAACAGCTTGGACTACTCATTGTTTTTCTTCTATTGTCGGACATAACCTTTGTTGAGTGGCCTTGCTTTACTTATAACTGAATGTATATTAAAATACAAATAATCACATATCTCAACAGAAAATAAAATATTAATATTATTTTATCAAATTAAGAGAAGACCAATACGAAATGCTACTAATGCTGGTTGTGATGTACGTGTGTCTAAACTAGCTATTAAGGGCCTTGTTAAATGTGCTGAACAGGTAAGTCAATGGCAGGCCACAAAAAGTTTCTTCTTTGCATATGTGCAAATATCTCTATTGAAAAGTCTCACTCCTCTGAAAACTCTTCTCCCCTCCTGGCACAACAGATACAAGGGAATTAAATACCTAGGAACATCTTTTCACCAATCAAGTGATGCAAATATTCATCAAAGTCACAGGAGTAGCGGAAGTCGCATCTCATGGCCCTTGACCCGTCCAACACATCAAAGGAAGAAACATACCATGGTCTTTGACCACGTTGTGAGGTCTTTATATGCTTGTTTTAAACAGTGTTTAATGAAAAACGTGAAGCTGACCATGTCAATAAACAGGGATTAATAAGTGACACAAACACTATGCAAATAAAGAGAGATCAATAGTCAGATTGTTCAAATAATAGGGGTAATAAAGCAGTGCATATGGGATGCACGTAGAAATATAAGGAAGCAGGTTATAAATTGGCACACGAGGGTTGCAAGTAGCAACATAGGGGTGTAGAGCAAAGTATAATGCTGATATCCAGATGTTAGCTTAGCTAATATAAGTAATGCAGGGCAAGAAAGAGAAAGTGACAATGTGCCGGGGCCCACTCACCATGTTTGGCTTGCAGAGATCTACTAGATATACTAAAAAGTAATGCAGTGCAGCGCACCAGCTAAAGCGTTGCGTGAAAGAGAGAGCAGAAGAGCGCCATATCTATTAATATGTGGTGCCGGTGCAAGATGGCGTCGGCCCGCTAAGCTCCGTCTAGTCACGGAGCTTTGAATCGTCCTTCGGCCACTCCGAGGCCATGCCCAGCATACTCAAAGCTGGTCTCCTACAGCGTATTGTAGCGGCAAGCTAATGAAATAATGGGAGACTGTTGTAAACCCGTTTCTCTTTAATTTCTGCCGCGACGACGATTTTCCTGATATGCGAGCGGCCGCCATTTTGACAGTGCGTCGCTCGCAGTATTTCTCCTCAGATTCCTCATGCGGCTAATATCACCTGGGTGAGCTTTCTTTTATTTCTCACCTGTATTCCTGCATCTTTGGGTCAATTTTGTCATGGTCCAACTCTACATAATGGATTTTTTACCTGTCATTCAGCATGCCTTTTTATCCTAAACACCAGTTCAAATGAAGCTCTATCCACCTGATTTCTTCAAACTTTTGAACCTATTGCCACTCTATATATATTTCTGTATAAGCCTGCATATCCCTAAGGTGCTTTAGTGGCATAATATCATCATTGGATTAATTATACCTGCTCCTTCACGTGTCTTAATCTGAGGGGTACTGTCTATGATCACACATGCAGTGAGGTAATATTTCATTAATTCTTTCTTACACTTGTTTCCTTGCATGTGTTACAAGTCAGCTGGGGCTATCTATATCTCCTCGTCGCATAGCCTCTCATGTGGTGCATGATACCTCGCACACTTTCATTGCTACATCACTAATTTAAGGGCAGGCTCTATACTATCAAAAAGCTTCCTCAACGTCATACACGCATCATCAAAATGTCTAGCGATTCTCTTAGCCTTGCCAAAGCCTCCTCCTCTGGCACGAAACCTAAAAGAGCCAAAAATGATCCTCTGTTCCCGATCCAATCATCTTCTAACCAAGTCCTGGATACAATTTTGGATGAACTGCGTGCATTTAAACCATTCATGAACACTACCAACGAAAAACTACAGCTGATAGAGGACCGATGGATCAATATGGAAGGCAAAATAACTGAAATGGAACAACGTGTGGGCCATCTTCAAGACATGGAGACTAAAATACCTCTGTTGGAACAAGAAATTCAAAAGCTTAAGCTCCATACTGAGGACCTCGAAAATCATAATAGACGGAATAATCTGCGCCTTTATGGTTTACCTGAGAATATTGAAGGCCCTGATCTTCTCTCCTTTTTAAAGAACTTTTTGCCTGACCTTCTTAATCTTCAATCTTCTGCTCCTCTAAACATCCAGCGAGCACATCGTCTTGGTCGTCCTCAACTTCAATCTACCAGACCTCGTGGTATCATAATGCTCTTTTTAGAATTCACTGACCTGATGCGTGTATTAAAAAGTGCCAGAGAGAAGCGTCATCTTGTTTGGTCTGGTCATAACATCTTTATATCACAGGATCTTTCTAATGCAACTAACGCCAGACGTAAGGAATTTCTGGCGCTTCGACCTCAACTGAGATCCCTGAACATCCGACATGGTATATTACATCCCTGTCTCTGCAAGATTACTTACGAAGGTGTTTCCCGCTCGTTTGAGGAACCGTCCAAACTAAAACTGTTCTTGCAAACCATCACCAAAATTCCTATGGACACTAATGCGCAATGTCCTTAAATTGTTGACTTGTTGTTATTAATACATGACTTCTTATTTTTGTTTTAATTTCTAGTTTTGCTCTTCAAGTACGGGTTACCTGGCCTGATTCTCTCTATTTTATTACTGTCTTCTCTTTCTCCGTTGTTGTTCTTGGTACTGAGTGCTGACATGCCTGATCTCCTTCTCATTCTCTTCTTATTTCAGATCTGGCTCTATGTCCTTGATCTGTCTCTTTTTCTTTTTTCTATTTTCCTTATTCCTCCCTTACTTTCTCTTTCTCTATCTTCTATTCTCTATTACCTCTCTCCCTCTCTACTTTCCCCTCCCTCTCTTTATAATCGTATGAGGGTCTTTTTGTTTCACCTCTACATGTTTATGGTAATTCCTTTATGTTACCCTATTTTTGACGAAATGTGTCTTTTTGTTTCCATTGTTATCCTTGCAGTGTGTCTCCATTGTTCCTGTATCCTTGTTTTTAAGCTGCAACGTGCATAATTTTGTGTCATGGAATATCCGTGGTCTAGGTCATCCTGTTAAGCGTCAAAAGGTACTCTCTCATTTATCGAAACTTAATTGTCAAATTGCTTTTTTACAAGAAACTCATTGTAATGACATTGAATCACTTAAGCTCAAACGTCAATGGGTGGGCCAAGTTGTTTTCTCTCCTGCTGTTAATCGTAAGGGTGGTGTTGCCATCCTGTGTCACAAATCTCTAAAGATTCAAATTTTATCAACTGAATGCGACACTAGTGGACGATGGGTAATACTTAACGCCACGGTCTCTAATAAACAGATCACCTTCTTTAATATTTACGGACCAGTTAAGTCTGATCCAGATTTTTGGCATAGTATTAAACTAAATTTGTCTTCTATTACTAATCCCAATATCATTGTTGCTGGTGATTTTAATAATTGGCTAGACCCTTTTTCTGACAGAAAATCAAATTGTAAATTCAAACCGGATAAGTCCCACAAAGCTTTTCAGTCTGCTATTGCCTCTCGTCCACTCTATGATGTATGGAAGACTAGTAACCCTGATAAATATGAGTTTACATTTTACTCTAATGTCCACCACACCATGTCCCGTATTTATTATATTTTAGTCTCCAAACCTCTACTCCCCTCGATCCAATCTTCTGAGATTGGGTCTATTTTTATTTCTGACCATGCACCTGTTTTGGCATCTTTTGATTTGTCCCTTTCCACCTCCAAACATGCCCGATGGAGATTCAACAATTCCCTACTATCCGATCAAACTTTCATTTCAGAAGCTACCTCCTTTATAACAGAATTTTTTCAATTTAACAAGCCCAATGATACTTCTGTCCACAACAACTGGGAGGCCTTTAAAGCCTCTTTTAGAGCCTTCACCATTACCTATACTGCCAGAAGGAAAGAATTATTGAATTCCCAATACCTCTCTGCCCTCAAACATATTAAGACTCTTGAACACTCTTACTTTACGTCCAGATCTCCTACTCACCTCTGGGACCTTATTAAAGCGAAATCTGACTTAAATAAACTAGCTACGAATGATGCTTGCAATATCTTACTTAAAATAAAATCCAAATACCACGGGGGTCAAAACAAAGCAGGTAAAATGCTGGCCAGTTTTTTAAAAGTCAAAACGGAAAGGAAAGCTATTGGTCCTATTCGTAATACTCTCACCAACAATTTACTACATTCTGATTCAGACATTGTTAATGCCTTCCAATCCTATTATAACTCATTATATATGGACGATATCCATCCTTCCGTAAGCGATATCCAGTCATTCTTTGATGATCTTCCCTCTCCCCCTTCCATACCAGATGTTATGGATACTCTTGAAAAGGATATATCTCTTCAAGAGATTTTGACTGCCATTAAATCTCTAAAGAGAGCCAAAGCCCCAGGTCCTGACGGTTTCTCTTTTGAGCTTATTTCCTCTTTTTCATCTATTTTTGCTCCTCATTTGCTTGAGCTTTTCACCTCCTTTCTATCAAAATCTAAACCTGAAGGCTCCTTCTTAGATGCTCTCATTGGAATCATTCCCAAACCTGATAAAGACCACACCGTGTGTCAAAACTATCGCCCAATCTCATTAATTAATTATGATTGTAAAATTTTCGCAAAAATTCTTGCTTCTTGATTAGATGATGTTATACCCTTGCTTATTAAACCTGATCAATCCGGCTTTATTAGAGGTAGGCTTACTTCTGATAATGCTAGGATGCTCTCTAACATTCTTGCACTAGGGGGAAGATATCCTGATACCCTGGCTGCATTGTCCCTTGATGCTGAAAAAGCATTTGACCGTATAAATTGGCAATTCATGTTCAGAACTCTCCATTGGTTTGGCTTCGGTCCCAAATTCATTTAGTTTATCAAGCTACTATATTCAGAACCACGTGCCTGGTTTCTGTTAATGGTTTTGTATCCCCTTATTTTAGTCTACACAGAGGCACCAGACAAGGCTGCCCCCTCTCCCCTCTTTTATTTCTTTTGTGTCTTGAACCTTTTCTTGAACGCATTCGTCATAACCCCCTAATAACGGGTTTTCAACACAACTCTTACAAAACTAAACAATCCGCTTATGCAGAAGATATTTTGATCTACCTTTCAAATCCTTTAAATTCTCTACCTCCATTCTTAAAAGAGATTGACTTGTACTCTAAAATATCTGGATACAAATTAAATTTCTCTAAATCAGAGGTCCTACCTTTAAACTCCTTGTGTTACCAATTCATGTTCTCTGACACCAACTTTAAATGGTGTCCATCTAAAATCAAATATCTAGGTGTCTAGTTTTCTCCTACCATTCCCCAAACTCTTTCCCATAATTTTACTGCACTAAAGCTTAAGATTCATAACTACCTCACTTCTTGGTCTCCTCTCTATTTATCCTGGTGGGGTAGATTGGATACTATCAATATGATGATTGTCCCTCTTATTCTCTTCTTGCTTTCTATGTTACCGTTTAAAATTCCTAATTACTATTTTAACCAAATGAATTCTCTTTGCACTAAATTTCTCTGGAACAACAAACCTGCCCGTATTGCTTTATCTAAATTAATTAAACCGAAAACTGAGGGGAGTGTGCGATTTCCTAATTTTAAATTATACCATACTGCTTTTTTAATTAGACAATTCTATGCACTAAATAAACAACATCAAGACTCACTGATGCCTAGCTGGATTACTTTTGAACGCTCTTTACTACATGAATTCTCTTTTTATGATATTTGTTCTATGTCCAACTGCACCTTTATTTCCAAGTATCCCATCTTAAAATATTCTCAACACTTGATACATTCATTGTTCACAGATGGCTCGAATTTTCATCAAGCGTTTCTTGCCTCCTCCATCTGGTACAATAAATTCATCAAGGTTCACCATAAATCATTCTATTTCAAATATTGGAAAGAAAAGGATATTTTATATGTTCACCAACTAGTATCCCATAACTCTGTCATACCCTTTACTACGTTACAAGACCGCTATAACCTACCCTCATCCTGCTTATCCCAGTACTTACAATTATCGCAGGAACTCCAATCATTCCTGTTATCCAAAGATTTTCCCGATGACTCTACTCCTTTTACTCCCTTGACTCCCTTGTACAATATTTCCTTTGACTCTAACCCCAAAACCTCTTTTATATATAAACTTTTATCCACTCATATATCTGACAGACCAAAATCCTCAACCGAAATAGCCTGGGAACAAGACCTCTCGATATCCTTATCGACTTGCAGATGGAATAAATTATGGCACAAAATCTCCACCACTTCTAGAGCTGCCAACATCACTCAATCCCTATTTTTCTTATATAATAGAGTGGTCCGTACACCCATCTTTATCCATAACATTAATGCCTCTTTTTCTCCTCTTTGCTGGTCTTGTCTCTCCTCTGATGGCACACTACTCCATTAAATATATTACTGCCCTAATGTTTTTAAATTTTGGAAATCCATTTGGTCTAAATCCTCTAAGATATTTCAATATTGCATTCCATTATCAATTCAAAATGTTT
This sequence comes from Calotriton arnoldi, assembly GCA_963921515.1. Taxonomy (NCBI): domain Eukaryota; kingdom Metazoa; phylum Chordata; class Amphibia; order Caudata; family Salamandridae; genus Calotriton; species Calotriton arnoldi. The sequence continues at coordinate 11,644 of CAWUFW010014263.1, forward strand.
TTCTGGGCTCCATGCCTGATGATTTTTATGACACATCCTCGAATTTGAAATTGTTTGATCTTTTTATCGCTCTTGCATTTAAAGTTATTTTAACTTGTTGGAAAGATAATTCTAAAGTTTGTATGTTAACATGGTGGAATCTTATTTGTGATGAACATAGAATCTCTACTGTTTCAGCGTCCACATTATCTCAGAAAATCAAGTCTGACTTATTTTTGTTACCTTTTACTTCTTTTCTGTCCTCATCCCCGTCTTTACACTAATTACTCTCCTCTTACCCCTTCCCTCTCCCCCCTTCTCTCCTACCCTTTTCTTTTCCCCTCTTTACTCTCTCATTCTCCATCCTAAAACCAAAAAATTATAAATATACTATTTCTTGATATATACCATTATTTATTTTTACTCATGTTAATGCATAAGGTTGTTTCTTCCTATTGTCTTTTTCCACCATGATAGTATCATCCATATTATTGTAACATCTTTTAATAATATGTCTTTATTTTGCTATTTCTCTACCTTATGCTAAATGTAATTTTGGTATTTTCTTGTTATATCAATAAAAATTATTTAACACATGGGGGGTCTACCCCGAGCACACAGAATCACTATTAACAGTCCAAAGTATAAAGACAGATCCTATAAATTGTTCCTAATTATCGATTCTTTATTCCAATATTCTTCTTTCTGGTCGCTTTTCCAAGATACAGACTTGATGCAAGGGTAAATTCACAGATATCCACAGTTCAATCAGGTCGCCTTTCCAAGATACAACTTGATGCAAAATTCACAGAAAGCCAGATATCCACAGTTCAATCAGGTCGCTTTTCCAAGATACAACTTGATGCAAAATTCACAGAAAGCCAACACATGTTTCGTCTTGTGCCGTAGCACAAAAAAGACTTCTTCAGGGCTGCGAACCCAAAGAGAAAACATACAATTACACCTCAGTTACAATATCTCAGTTCACTGTAATCTGTCCAACACCCATGCGTAACCTTCAAAGAGTATCCGTCACCAAGAAAAAACATCAGTCAGATCCAAAGTAAGGAAAGAGCCAACACCACACCAAACTGGATAGTAGAGTATCTGAAAAGTCACCAACACCACCCCGAACTGCATAATAGAATATCAGAAAATTCACCTGATAGAATCTCAGTATCTCATTCTAATAAATAATATTCTTCAATCTTGATATATCTTCTTATAATAGTGTCTAAAAACACCCCTGTAGATGTATATAAACACCATCATTAGTTACCCGAGATACTTTCGTCTCAAGTAATTGCACACCACAAATCTGAAAGTAAAATTTCACCTTCAAACTTGCTACTGTAATCCTTGCAAGTGAGGGGATCAATAGCGTCCTTAGTGTCAATGGGAGGAATTAATTATAATTCCACTTACTAAAGCAAAGAAGACAAAAACTATATTAAGTGTATTGAAATCATATTATAACACTTAAAAATACGAGAAGCTGCCAAAATAAGCTATTTCTGTGCACAGAACCGCTTTAGGACAAAACAAAATAATCGCTCCCCTTTATCAGCTTTATCAGCGCACGAGAGTGAAGGTTGCAATCAGACATACACTGTATGTATCGGTGAATACACCTTGGCAAAGTAGTATTAGGTATTGAGCAGAGTTTATCACGCGTTCATGACCTACAATATTATAATAATATTAATTATACATGAATTTAAACAGTATTCCCTCAGCACGAGCTGCCCTGTAATGGTCAAATCAGGGACAGGTTCAATATATTATACGTGCCGTCAGTATCTTCTATTTAGACTCTTACTAATGACGGGAGTAATCATAAATTGGTAATTTATATTGAATCGAAGGGTACTAAAAGTGTAGTCCTTATTGTGATACGGGTACTCGACAGTATACCCCTAATCTTAGTATCGGGGTCCTGTAATCATATCTGGATTACATGATCATAATGACAAAGTTAAATCAAACTAACCGTTAGTAGTCCGAGATTCAGACTACGTTACAAACTACTCGTGCATACTATAAGTTAGGCGATATGTCAAATATAATATAAAGTCTCCCTCAAATTTGTAGGGACATTACTCAAAAAAGCTTAAATATTATAGCTTCAGAGCCTTACCTCTTGGGAATCTCCGAGTCGGGCATCCCTCTCTCTGGCGTACACCATGGCCGCCATCTTTTTCTTTCTATTTATACCCGTTCCGTTATCTCATGCAAAACTATTCTTACGCTTTCGCATATAGTACAGCGCGCCATTTTAAAGTGGTAAATTTGAAGTTAATGTATACCTCAGAATCTGCAGTACAAAGTCGATAATCAGCTTATTATACAGTATCTGGCTCTAAACTTTTATCGTTAAAATTCTTTTCTTACAAGGAAATGTTATTGTGTTTGAAATTATATACGATCAAAGTATTGATTTCCAGACGCCAGATATTCGGTCAGCTGGCATCAGTCCATAACGTGATGACATTTTATATAATAGCGATTCTATGCTCTATATATCATTAATCCTGATTATAAACTCCAGTCTGCCTCGTTACCGTCGAGGTATCACAACTCTGTTGCCATCTTGGAGTGGTACCAATCGTGCAAATTCTAAAGCCCAATACTAATCTCCATACTCTGGTCTATCAGTCCATGGGCAGTGTAATAATTTGAACTTCCCGGATTTTTCAATATATCAAACGTCATTCTTAACACCTTCTTGCAAGTTGTAGAGAGAAAATAAGAAGAAAAAAGTAAATAGTTGAAATAGAATAATCAAAGTTACGGAAGGAGAGAGAGAAGGGTTTGGTCAGATTCAGATTTAAAATTGAACATTCGCATATTCATATCTGAGGAACATATTATTTACATCCAAAACCAATTTGCTATACATACTTATTATAAGCCTATACATAATTATAATTATCTTCTCTGTTTCCTATTCTTATCCTGCGAACTTCCTTTAAAAAACTATTCTCAGTTGACTGATTAGAGGGTCCCTCACCAGGGTCCTCATTCTCACTACTCGAAATATTACTGGATGATGTACTGACCTCACTTGCAATTGAAATCTCATCTTCTTTCTTAATCTGTAAATATTTATTTACAAGGTGGTCGAAACGCTTCGCAAAAGTAAAAATGCGACCATTTTTATAATCAATTTCATCGCGTTTCAACTTTCTTGCCAAACAAACGAAAAAATACATCACAAAACAGCATTCCTGCTATTGAATGCATACTCACAGGAGGTGTGGTGTTTTGCAAGGTCACAGCCAGTGAATTAAACCAGAAGACACAAAAGGCACATCAGTGGGGTAAGGGGTTTGAAAGGAGGAGACATCGAAACATAATGCCTGTGGTGCGTTGAGTGTCATGGGGAACCCTGAAGATCCTTGTTCCACACCTTCATAACTCTCTGCAAGTTAGAACTGAAAATCAGAAAATTAACTCTACCCATAGAATCCAACATCTGAAAACATATCCTTGGGTAAAAAAACATACAACATGATGCAATGCCGTTCCTCTTTATGACCAGCACTTACATTAGTTGACAAAGTTAAGAATATAGGGTAACATTGAACACGGAAGATTACTTTCTTCTACAAATAGATTTGATTCATCAAGTCAGCTTATCATTTACTCACGGTGGCAGAAAGCCTTCTGTTTGCCTTATTAGGGTTCAACAATAAGCTCCTCCTCCTGGTATAAGGGCCGCAGGTGGGCTGGCTGGAATTGATAACACTCTGGACTCCCTTATAGTTCTGTTCATTGACTGTTAATGGTCCAAGGTAAAGCAGACAATCTGGTCACAGGTCCAAATTCTGTGGACCCATCTGCCTCCTTCACAAGATCCTACACTGGACGCTGCTTTGCCCCTACATTTCAGGAAAGTTATAAATACTATGATACAGCCAAAGTTCTCTAAACTAAATTCGAGCGAAAATATTGTTTGTTTAGTTAAAATAGCATGGCTAAGCAGAAATAAACCTTTTGATTGTATCAACTAGATCTATATTTGACAGCACTGATGAATACCTGTTAGGTGTTTTTACCACATAACTCTGAAGCAGTACTCACATCCCCGTCAGATGATCATTCAGAAGCAGCCGGAATAAAGGACATGAATGGTTATACGAGAAAGAGATGATTGAGGGGTAAAAAATATACCTAAAGCATGATCCTTTGGTGTGATAACTCCTCTTATTCCCTGCCTGGCTCACATCTTTATTGTATTATATTTAACTAGCACCCGGTAGCAGATCTAGATGTGTGGTCTCAGTCAATATGCCATTTATACATATTTTGCCTCTAAAACTATTGAATATTTGACCCAATATTTTATTCCATCCAATGTTCATTTATTGATGATGACATCAATGACATTAACAGGCAGGAGACAGTTATTACATTGAAGGTTTCATGCGTCATAGTTTGTACTTACAGTGGTTTAAGTATTGTCTAATCTGTTATCCCACTGGGAATTTTGTGTCTCGTGGATCATATTAACCAAGGTTCGAATAGTGTCTTGTTTATTTTGATTCAAATGCTATATAGAGGATAATCAAGCATATGGGGAAGAAAAACAGCTACGCTGTCATTGTTGCTCTCTTGTGGTTGATGTTTTAAATCCAAAGTAACATCATTGTCTCTGTTTCTAGGGAATCGTAGCAGAAAAGTGTACACATCGGGGCCGATTCCGATCTCGGCCGGTAGTGCTCCGAATCGGATTCGGCTTTACCGGATCCGATTCGGAGCCCTGTTTCCCGACCGAACCGTACGCGGGTCCGGCCGAGCGAGTACGATGCAAAATCGCCGACCGACTCGTCCGGGTGTCCCGACCGCTCCGACCGACTCGCTCCCGGCTCGAACCGCTCCGACCGACTCGCTCGGACTCGACTCGCACCGCGCAATGGAGACGTTTCCCGGCCGGGTAAGTACGATGCGCGCCGCGAGCAGTCCGACCGAGCCGCGCACTCCGGCTCGAAAGAGCTGTCGGAGCCGTACTTTGGGGGTCCGTGTCGGACCCCCCAGTACGCGTAGCCGCGCGAGTCGCCCCCTACCTGTGCGTGTACGGCGCGAATCGCTTCGCCGCGTACCCGCTGTAGGGGGCGCCCTTGTTCGCCTCGCACCCATTGAGTCAATGGGAGCCCGCGTACGCGTTGTACGACCGGCTCCCATTGACTTCAATGGGAGTCCGACTCGACTCGAGTCCGATAACATACGGCCGCATCGTACTCGTTCGGTCGGACTGCACGGGTCCGATTCGGTCGGAAATCTCTCCGGGTCCGGCTCGGTCGGAGAAATTTCCGGCCCGAATCGGAATCGACCCCATCTTGTTTAGTTACCAGTTGCTCCAGTAAGGGAATTTCTGTTAGTGTCCAAAGCTCTGCTTGAGTAAAATTTCTAGATCAAGTTCATGTCTGAGGTATGACCAGAGACACTGGAATTAAATTGTTATGAGTGGTCAAATTATGTAGTATAAAAAAAGCTATGTGCAAACCCAGAGACAATCACAAAAACACTAAGTGAAACTTAAATACAGAAAGCAATTCCTCACCAGATGTTTTTGGAAATATCCATAGATTAATTTATTTGTTATGAAGTCCCCACAAGATTGTTTATGTCATCTGTTGTGTGATATATAAAAAACATTTTGTTAAGAAGTAACTCAATACTTCATCAGTGTGAGGAGATTCTACTTAAAGAATAAATGACAAAGATGAGTTGATATGTGTGCTTCAGTTACTGAGACTCGAACATTTATAAATGACCTTTAGTGACTATAACCTCTGCAGACGTAGACCTAAGGCTGATTACCACATGCATACTGCAGTGTAATGTTTGAGAAAGTAGCCAAACCAAGGCCTGTTGTCATTGTGATGGTGATGAATCCTGGAGTTTAGTCCAAAAGTGATAGCTCCAATCTCCTGGAGAAATGGAAACCATGATGGGGATCCATCTTGCGTACAATGCAGGCAGTGATATTTGTGCAGAGCTATCCTTGTAGGAATGGTGTTGTGCAAAACAAATATGGGCTAATCAGGATGAGACTGTTTCTCCTGCATTTAGTGTGCACTGTGGATGCACCTCACCGTGTTTGGCATGGTAACGGACCTGCACCCCTACCCTAAATGTCCATCTGTATGGATGTCTGGGTCTCTAATGCTGATTTTTGTTGTTATAGGCAAACACGGATCATGCATGTGTGCCATGACATAAGCCTGTCTCATGGATTGCAGTCTTGTTGGACCAGGAGGTGTGCCCAAAGTGCTACCCTCATAGTGTGGAAGGCTGCTGCTTTCACCAGGTGTAAAGCAGCATGAGCATGGTGGTGGCAGCATACCAAGTAGTGATCAGTAGGAGTGACAGGTGCTTCTTAACCTGTGTCACTGGAGTGAGGTCTACAGGCTCACTCACTTTTAAAGTTCTGCTACTGTCTGCTTAGCTCACCATTTGCCTGCATCTTATTGGTGTGTAGTAAAGCTCTGCGCAGCGCAGAGGTGGTGTATCTGCGCTGGGTGTATGTGTGCCTGGGAAGGGTACAATGCAGGGATTAGGGAGTACTGAGCAGTGCGTGCATGGTGAACGCATGTGCTGGATATACATATGCCTATGAGTGGTACATTACCTAAAGGATGTAGTGCTATGCAGTGCATGCAGGACAAATGCATCTGCTGGATGTATGTGTACCTGGGAGCGGTACAATAAATGAAGGCTGACGTGCGCGCATGTTAAATGCATAGGCTGGATGTATGTGTGCCTATGAGTGGTACAATACTTAAAGGATACAGTGATGGGCAGTGCATGCCTATATGTGCCTATGAATGGTACAGTACATGGAAAGGACAGAAAGGACAGTACTGTGCTGTGCGTGTATGCGGTATACATGCAGTAGGTGTATGTGTGCCTGTTGATTGTACAATACATGGAGGGCCCTGATTACCATTTTGGGAGACCCAGGTCTTCATGGTGAACCATGGAGAGGAGGTAGAGAGATCGCCCAGACAGATTTGTATAGTGGTGCATTCCTGTAAACTGTGTGGGACACACACAGGGGAGGGGAGAGCGAGGCTTGCCGTGTACACTTCAAAGGGTGCTCTTTGATTCAGTAAGAGGTAACAAGGAAGGGGCCTGGGCACATCTCAGGAAGGAGATGTGGCTGATAAGAGAATCATAAAGTAGGGCTGAGGGCCTGGGATAACCTTTTGATGCACATATCACTACAGCTGACATCCAGGAGTGAACTTCAGTTTCACTTCTGTTGTGTGGGACTATTAGCTTTGGAGACACTCCTGATGTGACAGACTGCTTTTCAAGTGGAAGAGGGTGCAGAGCAGAACCCCAAAATAAAACTTCAAAGACTCAGACCCTAAATCTCATTTGGTGTCTGGAAATGGACCATAAGAAGGAGGGTTTGAGACCCCAAGCAACCAGACAGGCTGTGTGAGGAGGGGAAGCTCTACCTTTCTGCCTGTGACCAGGACTGGAGGCCAAAGCCTGCTAGTTTCCATGCTGGGTGAGGGGACACCACCCATGGAATCCAAGAGTGCCTGCCCTGGAGCTGGGAGCACCCTCACCTGCCTGCTTTCCAAAACTAGTGTGCCCTATGAGGAGAGAGGAGAGAGTTAGAGGTAGTGATGTCCATTGGGAAGCCCTGTCGAGTGGACTCCCTGTGCGAGGTGCAGGGAAACTCCTGCTGCACCAATTGGGTCATTGCCCGTGTGCAGGACATAGTTGGCAACCCCCGTCTGCCAAAAAAGGGCCGCAGGTCATTTAGCCGTGTGTCATGCTGCGCCGACCGGGCCAGAGCCTGTGCTTTGTAAGGAAGCGGCAAACCTGAACACCAGGTAGGGTTCCACCGTTGGGTGGAATTCTTGTGCAGTAGCATGTTGGTGACCCCGTATGCCAGCAGGGGCCACCATGGGAAAGGCTGCCATGTGGAAAGGGACGTAGCCTTGTGTGGAATAGAGGCGGTGACCCCATATGCCAGGAAGCACCGCCATGAAGAATATCACCATGCTGATCGGGTCGGACCCCATGGACTGTGAATTGCAGTGATTCCGTATGCCAGAGGGGATCTCCGGGAGTACCAAGAACTGCAACTTATACTCCTACTACTGGAGAAAAGAGAGCACAGTGTCAGCACCTACACACCATCACCCAGGCGAAAGACCCCAGAAAAGATCATCGTAGCCACCCCGCCCCTTTGGGAGACCAACCTTACACTTAGTCCACAACAAGAGCTGCAAAGAGCCTTGAGTCGCTTCAGGAATTCCACTGCGACTGAGAAATCCTGAACCCGCTGAGTTCTGCCACCGGGGCCGTGTATGGCTGACTCACCTGAACTCAGCTGCATCCACTGCAAGCGCCCATGGACAGGGCGCGCTCAAGAACTCCAAATTCTTCACATCTTCTGGTGTGAGTAAGACTGATTTCAGGCCTGTCAGCCCGGGGGGCACTTGCTGCTAGTGAGCGCAGTTGCGCTGGGACACTATTGACTCAAAGTGGACAAAGTGAACTCTTGAGACTCAGACTGCTAGTGGGGCATACCCTGGATGTCATCAATAGTGAATGGGGAAGAACCATTATCACTAATGCAAGGAGGGAGTGGGACAGGAAATCACCATAGAAACACTAGAGCTCCGGCCTCAAGTGGGATTGTGTGATTGCTTGTGAATGTCGTATTTTTCATTTGTGTTGGTTAGCGGTAGAAAATAAAATATTTCTCTTTTTTCTATAAAATTAAGTATTTAGCTGTACAATCATTTATTGCTGCTGCAATGCCCATTTTGAGGTGTGAGTCTGTGTTCACTCTGCTCTTTCCACACTTCCCTCCCAAGGACTTTTGAACTGCTTGGACCACGCATACCTTGAGAGTCAAGTGCAGAAGGGGTACTTGGCCTAGTTACTCAGAATCTATTATAAGTTGGGCCCCAAGCCATCAGGAGTAAAAGGCCTCAACCCCCACGGCTGGGCCCTGTAACCCCTGCTTGCCCTGTGGCTCTGTAAAAGGGATTTTGACAGTGGGTTTCAAGACAAACACAATTTTACTTCCATAGACAAATATAAATTGGATCACCCACTCTAACATTGCATTGCAAAGTTGTAGAGCTCTTGTTTTATCCTGTATGTATCTTTCTGCTGTAAGGGAAATGTGTGGGCATGCGCATGCTATTGTCATTGCAAAGAACCCTTTTGCCCCGATTGCCCACTGGATAGATGAAGTTCTAAAGACATAACTAATAAGAATAAGACTTATAAGACTAATAAAAATATAATAAAACATATATCTCTGCATGAAATCCTGTTCTGGTAGCGGTCACAAACAGATTGCCTCTTACATTTGTAAGGACTCAAACTGCCTCAGGTCAGAGGAGAAGAATACAATTTTGGTCATCATTTTGAATGGGCCAGTAATCCCAATTCAGGTGCAAACTAAAGTTTAGGCCTGACTCAGAATTATAAATTGTGCAAATTACCACACAGATTGGGTAGTTTTCCACACACAAACCAAGTAAAATAGGCAAAAAATTGTTTGAGAAGGAATATCAGTATTTTGTTTTTCTGCTATGAACGGGGTAAATATTTGGGTCTATTGCATTATCCTATTCCCTTATATCATGGGTTGCAACAGTTAATAAGAATGTTTAATCCTGTGAGCATTGCCCTTTTCCTCAATATGTCCTGTCGCCCTTAGTTTGTGCTTCTAATCGTGGGGAGGGCAATTAACAGCGATTAAGCCTTTCTACATAGGGAAAAAGGTGCATAATCAAGTCTGGGTACTTAGGCTTAGCTGATTGATTTAATATGGCACAAGGATGGTTATCTAACTTTGAAACAGATTATGGTGCCATGAAGGGGCATTAACTCTTTAATCACAACACTAGAGGATTAAGCTAGTGACAGCTAGACCCAGGCTTTAATTCATTCGAGGTTTGTTAAGATTTCAGAAGCTGGAAACAAGCAGCATTAGTGTATTTATCTGTACATGTCTATGCTTTCACCCTTTAGAATACACTCCTTACAGAGCTGGTGAGGGCCTAGTTTAAAACACTCTTCTAAAATATTGTTCCACTGAAACATTAATTTAGGTTTCTGGGAACTTTGAATGTTCTGATAAAAGGTTACACATTCGGATTCCTCTGGCTGGATGGAACACTTTTCACCATTTTTAAGATTAAGATCTATTTTTTCTGGCACATATGGGCAGGTAAAAGAGCAATAAACAGTGTGAGAAAAAACACATGAGGGTTTCTCACAAACTAGATGCTCAGTGAAGTTAAGAATTCCTGTTCGTTTCACATGTCTCGAGCAGTTCTCTGCTGGGTGCAATTTTCGATTTTGTGGTGAGCACGTGGGTCAGAAGCTTAACTAAACAATTTAAAGAGAGGCAGACCGGGCATCGTCACTTTCCGTCATTTTAGTGCCTCCCGAGGGCCTGAAATCCCACTCTTACAAAATATTTTTGGTGCTGTGGGTTAAGGTTACAGACAAAGAATGGTCCCATTCAAGTGTACACAATAGTCTACACATGGTGCTGTGTGCTCAGGGGAGTCCCAGATCTGCTGATTTTCACTTTAAGCATTTGTCATGCACTTTGCACAACATGATGTTTACTGTGGAGCAGAGCCTTTGGCATGAGTAAGGAAATGCTTTAACTAAAATTCTAAAGATTTACGAAGCATGCGACCTTCTACCTAGGAACGAAGTGGTTGCAAATGTAAGTTAGTTAGTGGAGTAACATTTACCCTTCAGTCCCCAGCCTTTTATGGTGTCAATATTTTATATTTTAAATCCAGCAAGTAGCTTCATCACTGGCCATGTGTCAAATTTGTGCTAGATACGTGCTGCGCATAAGCCCCTATTTATCTGACCTCCAGCCTGATGTGCCGAGAAGGAAGTGTGAATGAAAGCAGATTATACAGGACTTCTTTTTCTCTGGTGCGGTTCGCTGTGCCTTGAAGAGTTTTGCTTTGCTTCGAAGAAGGAAACAATTGGGCCTTGATGGAGTGAGGTTTGTAAAATACTTCCTCATGAAGTTAAGTAACTCCATAATAATGTATTGATTGCATGAACTAATCAACTCCGGATACACACATGTACACAGGGGGCAAACGCAATTGACATAATATGCTAAAACATGTTGGCATGAGTACGTATTAACTGTTTGCCATAGATCAGCTGAGTACTTTTTTTTTAGCCACTCATAATTACGCTAACACAAAGGCACCCCGGCAAAGACAGCACCCGTGGTACACCAAAAAATGCAGACTAAATAGACAAGCATTGGCAGCCGCAATCAGGTCCAAGAACTCCAAATCGATTACACTAGCGAGAAAGGAGTATAGGGCAGGCCTCCACGAGGCTAAAATAGAGTGGGATGAATCTCACTGGAAGAACTTGAAAGACGCTAGTCTGGAGAAAAACAAAAACCAGTCCTGGTCCCTCGTTAGTAAGGGTATTAGCAGAGATCCTGCCTCTCTGTCTAACCATATAACAAGCCATGAATGGCACGACCATTTCAGGAAACTGTATTCCGCCCCTGATGATGAATGTCTGGAGGAGTTAAGCGGCTCCACAGACATCCCTCCGGTGGGGAATACGAGCAATCCCTTTTCGTTGCCTGAAATTGAAATGGCAATCACAAAGACAGTGTCGGGAAAAGCCCCTGGACCGGACGGTCTTCCTGGTGACCTCTTTTTGGCCGATCCAAGGAACTGGTCGCATTACATCCAACTTCTGATCAATAGCATAGCCAATGGATCCCCAATTCCCGACTCTTGGAAAGGAGCGCTGGTGGTCCCGATATTTAAAAAAGGGGACAGGGAAGATCCATCAAATTATAGGCCAATAAGCCTAATTGATGCCATGCAAAAGTTGGTAGGTAGGGTCCTCCTCCAGCGAATACAGACCTGGGCTGAAGAGGAGGACATTCTATCCCAATACCAGGCTGGGTTTAGAAGAAACACAGGCACGATTGACCAAGTTTTCAGGTTATTACTCATATACTGGAAGGTCGTTGTTATTGGTAAGGGAAGCCTTTACCTTGCTTTTATCGATTTGAGAACAGCTTTCGATCTCGTTCCTATGTTAAGATTGTGGCAAACGCTGAGGGACCTGGGCACTCCCCCTCTTCTTCTTAATTTTTTAATTCGATTGCACGAAGGAAACTTCGCCCAAGCCAGGTGGGGCCCCCAAGGGGAGGTTACGGAAAAGATCCTAGTCAGCAGAGGAGTCCGCCAGGGGTGCGTCTTGGCACCCACCCTGTTTTCCTTGTATATCAATGGGGTGGTGAGATTTCTTCAGGAGATCCCGGCAGATGCACCAACCCTGGCGGGCGAGAAAGTCCCAACACTGTTGTTTGCTGACGACACCCTTCTGGTGTCGAAAACCCCGTCTGGGTTGCAAAAACTTCTTAACCGATATCAGCTATTCTGCGACTCCCGGGGCCTGGTTATTAATACAGACAAGACAAAATTCATGGCTTTTAATCCCCATAAGACTTTTAAAAATGACTTAATTTTAAATAACACCCGACTAGAGAGGGTAAATGTGTTTGACTATTTGGGCATCCGCCTTTCCGATAAAATGCACTGGAAGCCGCACCTAGCCAAGATGTTATTGAATCATAAACGCGCTGCCGGGGCTCTTAGTAAAGAACACCGGGCCTCCTATAGTAGGCCGGTAGCTCCAGCACTTGCAATCTACGAAGCTAAAGCAGTTGACGCTGCATTGTACGGGGCGGAGCTGTGGGGCTTCGAAAACATCGAGGACATTGGCAGGTCCGAAAACAAGTTTTTGAGGGATCTGGTGATGCTTCCCAGTAACACCCCATTAACTCCCTTGATGTTTGATATGGGCAGACGGCCGCTCAGGGATATTGCAAAATTGCGCCCTCTTCTCTTTTGGGCGCGAGTGATGCGTACCCCAGAGTTTGCTAACTATGCCGCGGCACTAAAAGAGGTGATTAACTTAGACACGGGGCACAGGGTCAAGTGGATATCCAATGTTAGAAGGTTGCTGTCCAAGCTGGGTCTCACGGAAGCATGGGATACCCAAGTACCACCCAACAAGGCAGAACTTAAGCACATTTATTTGAACTGGGTTGATACCAAAGAGTTGAGCAACCCAGAATTGGGAGTCTGACAGAAGATTTTTTTTGCCACAAACAGTGTAGAGGCTTAGGGGCATATGTATCAATCCAAATTGCGATCGCAAACGCCAAAATTCGCAGAATTTCGGCGTTTGCGATCGCAATTGGGCTTAGTGGTATGTATTAATGAACAACTGCCTTGCAAAATAAGGAATCGCAAAATTTGCTATTCCCTATTTTGCGATTGCATTTAAGGAATCGCAAATTGTGATTCCTTAAATGCAATGTAAAAAGCACAAAAAAAGTGCAATTTGGCCTTAAGGAATCGCAAATTACCACCAACTTCAAGTTGGTGGTAATTTGCGATTTCTTTGAAAAATGCACTTATTTGCATTTTTCAAAGTGCAATGTGGCGCACATACATGCCCTTAGGGCATGTATGTGCGCCACATGTCACCCATGCTTATTTCAGGGGTGCAACAGGGTGTCCTTTTGACACCCTTGCAACCTTGAAATTGCATTCTCAATTTGCGATTCTCTAATTGCTAATCGCAATTTGAGAATGTCTTCCCATTCATTCCTATGGGCCTCTAAGCCCATAGGAATGAATGAGGAGGAATTTCCTTAATTGCGATTCGCAATTTGCGATTCGCAATTAAGGAATATGTAGGATTCGCAAATTGTTTTGCAAATCCTACATACATCTCGTTTTGCGATTCTCAAATAGCGATTCTCTAAAATTCGCTATTTGAGAATCGCAAAACCAAACTTTCATACATATGGCCCTTAGAGCCTTATCTGGACATCATCCAGATTCCACGCGATAGACAGCTATATATGCAATTCAGGTTGGGCACACTCCCAATTCACGCAACCACTTCAAAATGGCACTCTTATAAATACCAAAGTGAGGCATGCCCCTGCTGTAGAACTCCGTTGGAAAGCATGCCCCACATTCTGTTTGCCTGCCCGGCTTATTCCGTTGCCAGGTCTAGCTGGATTAAACCGGTCTGCAAAATTATGGGTACACGCGACCATAGGACCGCCCTGCGTTTCCTAAAAACTGACCCAGGTGTGCTTGTTTCGTGCGGGGTGGCGAAGTTTTTGAGTCGTGCCTGGATTATCAGAAACAAAGCACTGAAGGGCACTAGCACGCTTGCTGAGGGATAAACACCTATGTCAGCCTACTTTTTACTACCTAAGTACTGTAACAACTTGCAGAGTTTACTTACTTAGAATCACTGAGAAAATGTTCGCGTTTTGCAGAGCACCTCACCCTGAGATATACTTCTCTATTTGTGGTTGATTCTGTACATCTCCCCAGATATGCTTGCGTAATCGTTCTAATTCTCAAGATTTGCATTTTATGTCTGGTTGTGCGTTCAAAGCCCATTCTTTTACCCTGCTAGAAGGTTTTATATACAGCTGTTTTTAAACTTTTTAAACTTTTTAATCAATTTATAGGTCTTAATCGTTCTACTAGTATCCTTTTAGCTATTTTGATAACTCCGTTAAATCATGTATTCATATTAATGTGACATACTGTATATTTTTTAACATCTGTCTGTGTTTTTTGTCTGTGGCTTTTATGATTCTAGTAATCGAAATAAAGCATTAAATCGTAAATTAACTGTTTGCCCTTTGGAAAACTGTACTAATGCATGTTTATGCTGTGTTGTACATGGCACATCTTGCATGTTGTGCACGAATAATGAGAAGTTTGCTTTAAACTAATAAGCTTTCGCTAGGATTTGTGTAACACAGGGAGTTAGTATGGGGGAGGTAAACATAATGGGTTTTATTTCACGAATTAATATTCTTTTGTGTTTGTTTATTTTAGTACGGGATTGGGCCTGCATGAAAATGGCCTCTCGTTCAAGCCAGCATGTGGTTGGCCTGGTCGGTATGGAGTGCGCATGTGCCAAGAGGGGTTGCCTGCTCTCAGACTGCTGAGTGTACCCTATGATGCAATCCGTGTGAAGGGCATGTTGACCTGCGTCTTATTGTTTATGTGCCAAGATGCGACAGCGACTGTGGGAACAGCCATCACTACGTGCAATGCAAATGTGAAAGCGGATATCATAATAGACATTGTAGATGAATGTATAACTATGAATGTTAGTAATATACAAATTCAATAGTCTTAAATCCTTCCTTTGTCAGAACCGGTATAGGATGGATTTGTGGGGAGAACTGAATGAGATGACCCTAGTGTGATTTTCGACAACCAATCACAGACTGAGTTTCGACCGATAATGCAACATTGTAAGATAGTGAGTTAAGCAGAAAGGTATAATTGATATCCCAAATGGGGTGTGTGGAGACGAGACGGAATCAGAGGGAGAGAGAGGAGAGAGGAGAGAACGCAGAACAGAACCCATAGAGAAGATCCAAGACAGAGAGAGCAGTCCTGCACAGAATCAGAGAAGTTTAGGTACGAGAACGTTACGGGAGTGCTGGGGAGGAGACTGCGACCGAGGAGGTAGATTAAGTGGGAGATTAATTCTAGTTGTTAGTATAGAAAATTCTGCTGTGTCCTGTTTAACTTTGTCCTCCAAGCCTATCTCTGGGGACCTCTTGCCACAACCTCGGCCAAGGAAGTGGTTTCCTATTTCTTTGGTGGGTATTGCCCTCCTTGTTTGCTTAAAGTTGCAAATATATTTTCTGCAAGTATTTATGCTGTACCTTCTTTCCCCTTCCCATGCATTGCTTTGATATCGGTGTAGATGATTCATTTTGATTACATTGCTTGATAATTTGTTCTCTTATATGCAATCTTGTATGTGAACTGACAATTTCCATTACGAGCATTATTAAGATAAAATCATTAACTGAAGAAATGACTTTGTGGTTATTTAGTTAAATGTTAAACTGTTTAGTTAATCATAGTCACCATCAACTCTTCAACTAATGGTCCATCGACCAGAAGAAGAAGAAGTTGAATTACTAATAGTTAGGAAAGATATAAATGTTATTGATGTGATATATAGTATTTAATAAAACTGACAAACTAAGCCCCCCAAATCCAGCGCCAATCATCAGGGATCATTTATGGGTAATGTGTGATGGGCCCCGTTGTTTGATAAAGAAATTTATGCATGATGAGATTTCCTTTGGTCCCTGACGTCAGGAGTTTAGGGGTTGCTCTGGATCAGTTTTTCTGGTAGCAGAATGATGGTTATTATTGATTAGTTTGGTGATTTATTGATTATTGATTATTGACTAAATGTTTAACAGTCTATGTAAAGTGGGTTAGTGTTGTGTTTTATGTAGTCTTTGGAACACAGGTACAGAAGGGTATCTGGGAAGCCGGCAAAATAGAAGTTAGCCTGAAATAAGGCAGAAGAAAAAGTGTGAGAAGTAAAATCACACGGGAATAAGTGCATTGTCTGTTTAAATTAGTGATACTATTTAGCATATAGGTGAAGAGAAAGAGTGAAATAGCGAAGGGTCCACCTGTAAAAATGTGGCCTTATCCCTGGAAAAGTAGCGAGACCTCCTTTTTAAATAAAAGGTCCTCTTGTGAAATTGTGGCTTTATCCCTAAAGAAGTAACAGATCCTCTCTTAGCTTGGGTGAAGGGAAGGATAGCGGAATTGTTATACTTGCCGTATGGTAGCAAAGTTCTTGAAAGTGAAAAAACGATCTCTTTATTAGTAAACAGACAGTGCGGTATTGTTTTATGTCGTGACTAATAAGTTATTGTAAAGAAAACGGACTTAGAAAAGTGCAGATAATTTTTGTAAAGGGAGGGTCAGCAGCAGGAGGAGAGGCTGACGTCACAGAAAAGACACGCTGGCATTGGTCAGACTGTAAAGACAGAGTGAGCTCAGATTGGTTGGTTGCTGTGAGCCGCGCTGGCATTGGGCAAGATAGCGGAGACGTAGAAAGCTCCGATTGGAGGAGATAGAGTGTGCCGCGCTGACATTGGTCAGGTATTTAGGGAAACAAAGGAGTTCGATTGGTGAATTAAAACGGATCGTATTGATAAAGATTTGTATTAAGCAAAGTCGTTGACCAGCAACAAAAATGTATTTTGAACAACCAAAGCAGGAGAAATTGACTTTGTTTGGGAAAATTAAAAGATTCTTTAAAAAGGACAAGCAAGTAATAACGAGAGAAGGAGTTCCTATTCCTCCACCAAAGACACCAGCATCTTATATGATGTTAAAATATGGTTATCATACATGTATTTGGTTAGAACATTGGGTAGGATATACGAAGAATGATGGTATACTAGCTTTTCCAGAGCATGGTTCTTTTAATTTGGCAGTGTTATGTAATTTGAGAGAAAGGATGATGAAATTAGATCCAAGACCTAGACCTACACAGTTTGAAGCCTTAGTGGAGTGGGAAGATGAAATGTACGAAAGAGAAAGGCATAGAGGTGGTAGATTACATAGATTTACGTTTGGAAGATTTCATGATGAAAAACATGAAGACAGAATGAAAAGATGGAGGAATGGAGAGATTACTGAAGGATTGTATCCAGTTTTAATGGTAGGAGAGACTGCAGGACATAAATGCAAAGAGAAAAAGAGACATTTAGAGGAATTTGGTTATGGGTACAACCCGAATGAATCTGATGATGAGCTGCTGGATGATATATTAGTTAAACGACCACCACCCTATCAGGAGAATTCAGCGATGGTGACACCAAATGCACCATCAATGGAAACCCCAGTGACATCTTAAACGACACCAGCTCCAATTGAAAGTGAAGTAGAGCAGGAAGGAGAAGTTGAATTTGCCATATAAACTAAAGAATTAGTTGAAAAATTGAATCAGATGAAAATGAAAATAGATGCAATAACTGTGCCAGTGACTATAGGTCCAGCAATACCTGTATTTGAAAATAGACTTATCCATGAACCTTCTTTAACTGTCCCATTAAATTCAGCTATAACATCAGCTAATAGTAGAATTAATGATGTAAGTATTCAAAATGAACAACCCAATACAGTTACTAGATCAACACCTCCGACTAACTTAACAATTATGGAAACACCTAGGGGAATAATGCAGTTTCAGCCTAAAAGGATAGAGTTGGATGAGATTCCTGGAAGTGAAGTTCTAATAGGACCAACTACTGAAGAATTAGATGATTGGGTGAAAGGATTACAAAGGAGAAAGACACAGCCGCAACCTATAGATGTATGTAAGTTGAGAGTAGATTTGGAAGAAATGATTATTGGAACAATAAGTCCAGACAGGTTAAAGATGTATCAGGATGATGAATTGATGTATCTGTGTAAGAGTATTACTTGGAAAGCGAAAAATCTACATGAGAGGTTAGTGGAAACCGCAGAAGAGTTGGGAATGGACATAAGTAGATCAAAGGTGTTGCAGAAGACATATAGAGTGGATTTTACTGAAAAAGATATAGAGAATATGAATACTTCTGGTAGACGATTACAGGTAAAGGAGTTAATGGTTGTTTTGAGAAAATGGGGAGACGTAGAAAGATGGAAGGGTAGATGGATGAGGAAGAAAGAAGAATTGGCTGCTAAAGAAGTACATTTGCGTCCAGTAAGAGAAGTAGAAAATGTAGCTATGGAATGTCCCATGAGAGAAGTTTCAGGAGGAGGTTATGTGCATGTTCCGTGGACTAGACAAGATATATTATCTTTCACCAATGAGTTTCCTAGATTGAGAGAAAAGCCAGTGGAATGGTACAAACAAGTTGAGAGATTTGTGAAGGTGTCGAAAGTATTGTTGAAACATTTAGATGGATCATTTGAAATTGTTGTCCTTGCAGATTTATGGACTGAATGTAAGATTACAGTTGATTGGCCAAAGGATGAAAATCCTAGGGATGCCAAAACAGGCGCACCTTCGGATGAGGTGATGAAAAAGTATCATCAAGTGATTACTTTCTTGAAAAGCAAAATTTCCCCTAAGGAAACTGATTGGGTAAAAATTGATAGAACAACCCAGGAACCGAATGAATCTGTTCATGCCTACTATGAGAGGTTAAGCAGTATAGTGGTTTTGAGAATATTGGAGATAAAGATATGGGTCACTTTGTGTATAGATTTGTGTATGGATTAAAACCTGAGATTAGCCAAATGTTACAGCAGCATATGTTGTGTTGGCAAGCCAAAACGATAGATGAAATCTTGAGGTATGCGAAGTATTGTAGTGACGACATTGAGTCTCGTCATCGTAAGTTAAAAGAAAAGGTGATGTGGGCACAAGTAAAGGCAGCAGAGCAGCAAGAAAATCAGTTGAATTCTCAGGGTACAAATCAAATGGGAGGAGTTAATCAGAATGCTCAGAAACCAAGTGGAGGTAGAGGTAGAGGACAAATGAGCAGAGAAGAAGCGAAAAAGAAATGTTCTTGTCATGCGGAAAGTATGGACACTGGAAGAATGAGTGTAGATTAGTGCAGAGAACTAATGGAGGAAATCAAATTTTAACCCCACAGGTGCAGAGTGAGATAGTTGTGCAACAAACACCGCAGCAACAGGTAGTTACTACTCAATATCAGGTCCCGCAATCACCGTTACCACATAGTGTAAATGATCAAAGATACAGTGCGAATACAGGGTTTCACGGAGGAGACCAGGTTGGTAAAAATACTAACACAAATGTGATTCCCCAATTTTGGATGCAATGTGATGGAAGTGATGTTGAATCGAATCAATGACGGTGCCTGAGGGGGGAGAAAGAGTGCATGCTTGGCGCAACTCTAGAGGTAGATCAGTCAGGTCCATTTGTTGCTGGAAAAGTGGAAGGAAATGAAATCACCTTTCTTGTGGACACTGGTGCTACCCGTTCTACTGTGAGAGCAGCAGAAATTCCAAACCTACCCCTCTCGGGAGAAACTATCCAGGTAGTAGGAGTCTCAAATAAACAGATAAATACTCCAGTTACTAAACCAATTGAAGTACCAATTGGCTGAGGCGCAATCCCTGGTTGGTGCGCAATCGGGAAAACCTGTCCCAGTGTTGGAGTTGTTTAATATTTCTTCTGTATCTATAGCGTTTGTTTTTTGTTTAAACTCTTTTTCATTAGAGTTGTATCAATCCAACCTCGTCATTCCGAAGATCAAAGAGGTTTTATTCGTACTGCCTCTTCTAGCCTCATGAAAATGTGGGCATAGGCTCTTAATGTTTTTCCGTTGTCTTTTCTGCAGACAATATATGTATCTTGTTGGTTTTCGGGCCGCGTTGTGCGCCAATTTCGTCCCGCTGCGCGAAGAGGGACAGGTTTTCCCGATTGCGCACCAACCAGGGATTGCGCCTCAGCCAATCTGTTATGGATACCCCAGTACCCTCCGTTAGAAATTAAATAACCAAAGGGAGGTCCTGAAGAAGGTGGTTTTTGAACGTAATCACCCAACGAAACGTACGTCGACAATATGGACATCCAGCTGGCAACACAATCATGAATTTTTAATGAAGGATTTATACCCATGATTAAAAAAGTGTATGCATTTATAGCTGGATGAAGAATGTGTGTGAAGTGTGTATGTATGAGCATGTTAGGTTAGGTTGTGATGTGATGTGAGGTAGTTGTGGTGTTAAGGTGGAACACATTATGGGGTATTGTCATGCAAATTAAGTACAGAATGTATACCAATTGAAAAAGTAGAAATGTTGAAATGATGAATTGTAAATAGTTATTTAGTACACAAAAAGCACAAAAAAATTATAAAAAGTCATGTTTTTTGTATCCAAAAAAATTGCTTTTAACTTTTGATAAATAGAATCCAATAAATAAGAATGGATTTGAATAATAATAAATTGTTGTGATTACTGTAATAATGCAACAGAGGGGGCTTAGTGAGCTTTTTAAGCCAATTGTAAATTAGACATATGTCAAGTGGGAGTGCTCTTGTAGCCGATGTAGTTGCTGTTTTTTCCCCCTTCTCCCAGACCTAAAATTATTTCTTAGGGGGCACCTTTTTGACATGTGACTAATGTGTCAGTGCACGTCCTTAAAAAACACAGCAGCAACAGCAGTTGTCAGACTTCTATTAAAAGTATGTGGAAAGAACACAGATGGAAATGGTTTGATGTGCATCCAAAATACCAATTAGGTATGACAATACGACACCCCCATGTGTGGAGAAACAAAAACCTACAATGCACACATTAAACACATATCCACCCTACATCTCATGTAGTACTGCAAGTCAAAAGACATGGACATTGGCCAAGGCAAGCTGCAATAGTTACCATAGCAGATACCACCCAATGCAATGTCTACCCCAATTGGAACTCATCCCACATATACTTTCATTGAACATTAAGCCTCATCCTCCGTAACTCCATCATGAGTCATAATGTCTCTAAATACTTACCACTGCAAATTAATCAGCTATCATGGTGAAACAAATACAACTGTAGTCACACATCCCAAATTATCCAGTGACAACAATTAGCATCATAGTAATGGTAGGACAAAGGTATTCTAAACCAACAAAGTTGTTTATTCCACAGAACAAATTGGTCTGCCCCAAAAAAGGCAATGGTCAGTCCAGATTTTCGTCTGTGGGCCAGCACACTTATATTTTGCTGTGCCACCAAACTTGCATTCCAGAACACTGCTAGGGAAACCTCCACAGGAAGGGGCATCTAGTGGGCAGGTCAGGCACCTGAATGATGTTACTTGGGTGGGCTGGCTTTGGGAACGGGGGGCTGGGATTTTCCTTGGGAGGGCTGGGCTCGGGATTGGGAGAGTTGGGTATGTCTGTGGGAGGGCTGGGCTCGGGATTGGGAGGGCTGGGTTTGTCAATGTGTGGGATTTTGTAAACATTAAGGGTAGTGATGGGTTTGGGGAGATGGGGAACAGGTGTTGTAGGGCTTTTTTATTTAGAACATCTGGTTTGGGAAGAGGTCCTTTGGGTTTTGTAAGGAGGTGGGTCATTTCTGGTACACTCTCCTCTCTTTTTCTGATGGCCTTGTTTTTTGGCTGGGGTAGTGGTGGTTTTAGGAGGGGGGACTGATGAGTTGGGGTGGAGTCTGAAGTGTAAGGGATGGGTGGGAGTGGGAAAGAAGACCTTTTGGCTTTGGGCGGGGGACGGCGGCTGTGGCAGAGATGAGGTCAAAGGCAAGCAGGGTAAGATCTTTAAGAGACTGGGGAAGAGGTAAGACAAGGGTTGGGTGTTGGAGGTAGAGGGATGTGAAGTGTGAGGTATGGATGTGCGTGCTGTTCTCTGTTTGTCTTATGTTTGTTTTGTAATTGAATGTTTCTGTTCCTTGCCAATGTGTGATGTGTATGTGGCTGGTGGTATGGGTGTGGTGTCTGGGTGTTATGATGTCGGTAGTAGCTGTGTCTGGTGGTGTGGTGTCTGGCTGTATGTGTGTAGTGCCTGTGTCTGGTCGTGTGGTGTCTGGCTGTATGTGTGTAGTGCCTGTGTCTAGTGGTGTGGTGCCTGGTTGTATGTGTGTAGTGCCTCTGTCTGGTGGTGTGGTGTCTGGCTGTACATGTGTAGTGCCTGTGTCTGGTAGTGTGGTGTCTGGCTGTATGTGTTTAGTGGCTATGTCTGATGGTGTGGTGTTTGGCTGTATGTGTATAGTGGCTGTGTCAGATGGTGTGGGGTCTGGATGTATGTGTGTAGTTGATGTCTGTGGTGCAGTGGGTGTGGTGTCTGGCTGTTTGTCACTGGATATGGTGATGAGGGGTGTTAATGCCTGGTGAGTGGTTGCATGCCTGTCTTTAGCCATATGTTTCTGTTTCCGTGTGGATGTGGATGTTGAGGTGGGTGCGTGCTGATGTGTGTGTTTGTGCTTTGGGCAGGTATGGGAGTAGGGATTGTGGATGGGTAAGAGGCAGGAGGCAGGAGGGAAAGGTGGGATTGGTGGAAGGCTGCCGTGAGTGTGGAAGCCAGAGCCTGAAAAGATCTCTGTAGAGCAGACATGTCAGCATGAATGCCTTCCAAGTACGACAACATCTGTGTTAGCTGGGGGCTTTGCACCTGGATGGCATTCAGCACGCAAGTCTGACACACAGGGACCTGTCTCAGAATGGCAATAGCCTCCACTCTCAGGGCAGCGGGGGAGACAGGAGCAGAGGGTGAAGTGCCTGGAGCAAAGGAGACGTCTCCCCTCTTAAGGGAGCTGGCCCAGACACACGGGTGGGGAGCAGCAGGGAAGGTGGAGATGGAATGGGGTGGCGGACATAGATGTTGTGAGCACAGGTCCAGGGGGTCCACCATCATTTGGGGGTGGCCACTGGAGCTCAACTTGATGCTGATGATGTGTTGGTTGGCTCCGCCATGGCACTCCCCTCACCCTCTGGGTCACTGGTTCCACCTGTGTCACTGCCACAGCGGGAGCCATTTTGACCAGCTGCTTCCCCAAAGGTCTCTGCCCTGTCTTCTCCCCTGCCCTGGGTTGATGCTGAAAAAACTGTAGAAATAGGTTAATTGCAATTGCATAAACAGACTGGGCAAACAGATCCTCACACAACACATTACACAATTTCACAGATCACAACACGTACAAGTATGACTACATTGGCTCCAAGATTGGCATGAGCATGAGCACATGGAGAAGTGTGGCTCAATGGTTAGAGCGGCAGACCCTGATGCAGAGATCTGGCCCGGGACCAGGGTTCAATTCCCGCCTCGGCGGGTCTTGGGCTCAATTTCCTCGGACCTGATAATTCTCGCCTCGTTGCCTATTCTAATCATGGGTCCCACTCTGCAACTCTGGGCAATAGCTTGCTTAATCTCCACAACGGCCCCAACAGCGCTGGGATGCCTGGCTTCACCCTGGGGGTGCCCAGGAGTGGACATTTCACAGGGAAAAGCCAGGAAGGGTTCCACAGCGGTATGCGTACAGCGCCAGGACACCTCTTTGGGGGTATAAGTGCGCTTTACAAGTACGAATTTCATTCATGCATGAATGCTACATGACCGGTGCACAGTCACAAATAATGGTCTCATAACCACAGTCTGATCCTACTGCATGTGTGACCTTGTCCCAAATCCATCCTCATGTTTGTAGCAAGAGATTTCATCTCCCTGTCAACCGAGGCTCTTGTAGCATACCATAGTTACCAGATATCATATAATGAGATGTCCACATGGAATGCATTACTACATATCCACACAGGGCCCTGCTATCTGTAAATGAACAAGTGTCCCGAACCCACAACATGTAGAACTGCTGTGCACCTGCTATAGTTAGGATGCAGCAATACGTGGCTGCCAAGAATGAGGAGATATAGAAGTGCCCATTCCACATTGGTCACACTTCCCAAGTGGCACTTTCACATCTGTCCACTGTCAGATGAGGCTGATGAAAGCTGCACCATGAGTAGATTAGCTAAGTGTCCCATATAGTGCAGAAGAGTAGAATGGAGACAATGTGGCTCCAAGTGGTGTGAGAGTTCAGCACAAAGAACCATTGTACATGAGCATGCCTAGGGACATCCCCACTCAAGATTGGTTCATGTGAGCCCACCTTTTCCACATTGCAGATCTCAATGCCGTTAGAACAGTGAAAGTACAAGAGGCTTATGAAATATCCTGTCCATAAAGAGTTGTCACTCATGTCCAAAAGGGAAGGGACTTCACTGTACCTTCCTTGTCTTGTAAACACATACACCAATGTAGTACTAAGGGCAGACACACACATATGACCCCAACATGTCAGTATGTCACTCCCTGATGCATGCCACTAGCCAGTGAAAGACCCTCCACAAATGCACATGTGCATCACACCTAACTGAATATACCCTTCTCAATGGCATGCAAAATCACATTTCCAGATAGTACTGGATGTCTACCTACCATGTGTGTCATTACCTCAGCAATTCGACCTGGCTAATAACATCCATCAATGCAATTGGATATGTGTGGCAAACCCACCCATGGCTACACACCCCTGTATGCCTTAACACCTACTCTGTATAACCATCACAGAATACAATTGACATGTACACATTGGCCATCACATACATATGTGATAGAATCAGAATGAAAATCTTGTAGACCCTCAGATCATGTATGGAACAGTTGTATACATGACAGTACAACACATAGAAAGTAAAGTACACATGCCAGCATGCAGGCATCAAACAATTGGCACCAGTGGTGTTAGCCACCGCATGATACTGTACATTCCCCACTTACCAAGGGGAAGTAGTGCTCAGTGTCATTATCCAGAGTGCATTGTATGCCATGCCACATGTCAGTGTTCCACCATCACATGAGACAGAGTAGTGAGGGAGCGTGACTCCGGACCCAAGGATGACAAGTGGCCTGTTTGGGGCAACTGCTTCACATTACATCAAAATATATTATAGGTTATCTGTGACATTAGGCAGCCATGTGGCTGTTCAATTCTGGAAACTGATATTTGGCAGGACCCTGCTTAGTTCCTGGTCACATAGACAATAGTCAAAGGTGATCAGCCTGCACCTACTACCAGACCTACAAATGCAACAACTCTCCCATAGGGTGGGACATGAGTCACCTTCAAGGTTGATGGGGAAATAGCTGCCTGTAACAAAAGATAGATGGTCATGCAGAATGTTTGACCAATACTCACCCCGTCCTAGCTGCCATTGGGCTTGCAAAAGTCTTTTAAGCTCCAGGTAGATCACCGCCAGTATGCAGGCCATTAGGAGGGTTAGGGTCAAGCACATGCCCCTTCTGCCTTGGGAGGCTATCCCCAGCTGAACCTTCACGATCTCCTGGGTCCAGCGTCTCAGGTCCTCTCACCTTTTCCTGCAGTGAACACTGTGCCGTCGACTGACCCCCAGGGTCTGCACCTTCCAGGCATTGGCTTTCCACATGGACACCATCTGATGGACATTGACCTGTATGAATGCAATAGATGAGGAGACTGCTGAGTAGACATGCAAGGTATAGGCTATCTGCTAGGGTGACACAGAAGTTGCAGATAGATAGCATAACCATCGATCAATAGTGCGCACACTACATGTGTAATGCACACATGCTGAGCACTACAAAAAACATTACTACACACTGTTGAAGTCATCTGAGGACTACCCTCAATCCTGATCATGCCTATACTGACTAGGCCAGCCCACTGACATCACATAGCCCTAGGCCACACCACATGTGCTCTGAAATGGGTTACCATGTAACACAGTACACCATTGTGTCCTCCTGAAAAGGTACAGTACTAGTGCACCACTGGACAGACACCTGAACAGTCTGGGAAAATTACTTGATTCATATTGTCCAAGACAACACTGCTACCAATGTATTGACTCAATTCCAAGGTTTGGGTCACAACAAAATGGCTGGCATGTGTGTCACTGGGAGCTCCCACTCTGAGTATCATTGGACATGTGATTTACTGAATTGGACATCATACTACGTCTAAATGTGTTTGTGTGGGTAGCCCTGGCATCACGGGACACACTGTAATCCATATATGGCAGCGTATATGGGACAAAATCAACATACCATTATACATATTGCCTGATTGGTCACTCTTACACAACTGGTGATGTAGTTCTGAACTGCACTGCAGATGTAACCAACTACCTGCAGTGTACATGTTTCACATGAGCACTGTTCCTGTACAAAGCTAGCATCACTCATATGACAGTAAAATCCCATATATGTGGGAGTAAAGGCCTGTCCTAAGGTAATGACACACAGTGACAATATGAGTCCATGGACAGTAGTCTCTCGAGTCTGAGGGTCTCATCATGCACCATGTCAAATGTAGTAATACTAGGTGCATTTAGGCAAACTCATGGTCCTGTTACACTTATTTAGGCTACATCTGACGATCAGCAGATCTACAGGGAGAGTACTCACATTAACTCTGCTACAGCTTGGGCCATGGCCCATACTAGGCACAACTCATTGTCAGGGTTTGCTCTCTGCAGCCTGAGCATACTGTTCCCACATGACCACATTTTCCGTACCTAAGAGTGCATCTTGTGGCCATCTTATACATGACATGACCATTGTGGGTCACTCTGAAGGGGTCTGTGAGGTGTTGCTATCTCCCAGACAAGGGTTTGGTGAGGCCTTGTGTCTGCTAAGTGATATGTGGGACTGTGCACATTTCTGACATCATCCTCACATGCTACTTACAGGAAAAAGACACAATTGATGGTGTAAGGTCTATACATTTGTTAGCATATCTGCCATGAACTGAATATCAAATTCATCATAGGCAAAAATACATGTATACATGCATTGATATGTGCATGCAACCAGTGTAGGATATAGGGGTGAATAGTCATAATATCGAGTTTTTAATATCGATTTGCCATAATATTGAGTTTTTTATATCGATATTACCATTATATCGATGTAATTAATCTCGATGTTAAAAATATTGGGGTTTTTTTGGAAAAAATATCGAAGTTGAAAATATTGAGTCAAAAATATAATTAGTAAAAAATATCGTTTTTCAGTGTTGTAAAAAATATCGAAAAAAATAATATAGAATGTGTAAAATATCGAAATAAAAATAATATAGAATGTGTAAAATATCGAAAAAATAATATAGAATGTGTAAAATATCGATTTTTGAAAATGTCTAAATAGTATTTATTAATATTAAAATATTATTTGTTTTATTGTATTAATATTTGTATTAAATTGTATTAAAATAATAATTGTAAGATATATTTTAGGAGCGGGATGTTGGGTTATTAGGGGATAAGGGTGGGGAGTGTTTTAAAAATATTTTTTGAAAATTAGAAAATAAAATAAAAATAAAAATTCGAAATTTCAAATTTTGTTTTCGGAGCGAGATGTTGGGTTATTAGGGGATAACGGTGGGGAGTGTTTTAAAAATATTAGTATAAAATTACAAATTAAAATAAAATTTAGAAATTTGAAATGTAGTTTTAGGAGCGGGATGTTGGGTTATTAGGGGATAAGGGTGGGGAGTGTTTTAAAAATATTAGTTTAAAATTAGAAATTTAAATTTAAATTATAAATTATAAATGTTGTTTTAGGAGCGGGATGTTGGGTTGTTACGGGATAAGGGTGGGAAGTGTTTTAAAAATATTTTTAAAAATTTAAATTTAATTTTTACATTTATTATTGAAATTAGAAAATTTGTTTTAGTAGTGGGATGTTGTGTCTTTAGGGGAAAATGGTGGGTGTTCTTTTAAAAATATTAATTAAAAAATTTAGAAATGTATTTATATTTAGAATAGAATTTTGATATTTAGTTTTAGGAGTTGGAAGTAGAGTTATTAGGGGACAAGGGTGGTCAATAATTTAAAAATCTAAAGAAAATTCTAAAAAAAATAGAAAATTGTAATTATAATTTAGAAATTTTGTATGTGTGAATTTTTGCTTCATTAACAGTGAAGTGTGTGGTACTACTTTTTAAATATTTAAAAATAAACTATTTCATTTAAAAATTATTAATTTAATTTAAATAATTATAGCTTTTATGGCTTGGGATGTAGTGCTTTTGGTACCAATTGGATGTGGAGTGTTTGAAATAAAAAAAATATTATTATAGAATTTAACAATTTTAAAAATAAGTTAAATATTCGTTTTTGTAAATAATTTTGTTTGTGTTTATTATTGATAAATTAAATTATTACATTATTGAATTAAATATAATATTTTAGAAAATCAAAAAGAAAAAATCAAATTAAAGTATTAATTAATATTTATATTGAAGATTAGTATTTTTCTAAGCTGATCAAGTTATATAAATGTTAGAATAATGTATACAAATTTTTTTAAAATACTGTATTTATGCTTTATAATTTTTGGGAATTTTTAAATAATATTATGTAAAAGTGTTAATTTAAAATTTATTTACATAATATGAATTGTAAAGTCAAACAAGTTTCATGAAATGGTAATAATTGTAGAGGTAATATTGAATAAAATATTTTTAGTGTTGTTTGCTTTATGTAATATAACAGAAAGGATAGGGTTAATAGTTATTTATATAAGTCTATTATACAGTATTTTTTATGACTTAATAGTGAATGTAGTGGAAATAGTAAATTATATAGCTTTAATATCCAGCACCTTCCCTGACTTAATATTTACTGTTGTTGGAATAGTAAATTATATATCTTTAGTGTCCAGCACCTTCCATGATTTAATACTTACTGGAGTTGGAATAGTAAATTATATATCTTTAGTGTCCAGCACCTTCCCTGACTCAATGATTACTGGAGTTGGAATAGTAAATTATATATCTTTAGTGTACAGCACCTTCTCTGACTTTATACTTACTGGAGTTGGAATAGTAAATTATATTTCTTTAGTATCCAGCATCTTCCCTGACTCAATCCTTACTGGAGTTGGAATAGTAAATTATATAGCTTTAGTGTCCAGCACCTTCCATGAATTAATATTTACTGGAGTTGGAATAGTAAATTACATATTTTTAGTGTCCAGCACATTCCCTGAATTAATACTGACTGGAGTGGGAATAGTAATTTATATATGTTTAGTGTCCAGCACCTTCCCTGACTTAATATTTACTGGAGTTGGAATAGTAAATTATATATCTTTTGTGTCCAGCACATTCCTTGACTTAATACTGACTGGAGTAAGAATAGTAATTTATATATGTTTAGTGTCCAGCACCTTCCCTGAGTTAATATTTACTGGAGTTGGAATAGTAAATTATATATCTTTTGTGTCCAGCACATTCCTTGACTTAATACTGACTGGAGTAAGAATAGTAATTTATATATGTTTAGTGTCCAGCACCTTCTCTGACTTAACATTGGGTGCAGTGGGAATAGTAAATTATATATCTTTAGTGTCCAGCACCTTCCGTGTTTTAATAGTAACTGGAGTGGGAATAGTAATTTATATATCTTTAGTGTCCAGCACCTTCCCTGATTTAATATTGGGGGGAGTGGGAATAGTGAATTATGTATCTTTAGTGTCCAGCACCTTCTCTGATTTAATATTGGGTGGAGTTGGAATAGTAATTTATATATCTTTAGTGTCCAGCACCTTCCCTGACTTAATATTAGTTGGAGTGGGAGTAGTAAATTAAATATGTTTACTGTACAGTATTTTGAATATTTAATAGTAAGTACAATTAACCCCTTCGATGCTCATGACGGAGCGGTTCTGTCATGAGCATCGGTTGGGCTGTGCTTATGACGGAACCGGTCCGTCATGAGCACAGCCCCTGGGGGAAGCGCTGGCGCTCCCCCTGGGGCATCGATCTTGCCCCCACAGAGGGGGATGGCAGCGGAAGAGTTTCCGCTGCCACCCCGGCCTCCCCACGCTTCACCATGACGTCAGCGCGCACAGCGCGCGCCGACGTCATCAGGAAGCGCTGGACGCGCTGGAAATCATTTCTTTCCAGCGCGTCCAGAGGGAGGGTGAGTGCTTGTTGGTGCGGTGGGGCAGGGGGCCCAAATCTGGATGCCTTGAGGCATCGGGGGAGAGAAACTGTGTTTCCTCTCCCCTGATGTCTCAATGCAGGGCATTCCTGGTGCACGATCGCGCACAGCGTCGCGATCGTGCACCAGGAATGTCCCACTAGACACCAGGGATTCCTTTTTTTCTATAAAGGAAGCGACCCCTTGGGCAAGGGTCGCTTCCTAAGAGGGCAAATAAATTAAAGACTTTTCTGCCCCCCTGGGGACAGATCGGCCGATTTTTGGCCGTTTGTGGACCCAGGGGGGCAGAAAAGCCCACTAGAGACCAGGGATCTTTTTTAAAATTAAATTGGAAGCGACCCCTTGGGCAAGGGTCGCTTCCTGGGGAGCCAATTAATTTGTAAGTATATGATGCCCCCTCTGGGGGCAGATCGTTTTTTTTATTGCGCCTTTCTGCCCCACAGGCAGAAAACCCCACTAGACACCAGGGATTTTGTTTAATTGTAAATGGAAGCGACCCCTTGGGCAAGGGTCGCTTCCAGGGGCTAAATAAGTATATTCTGCCCCCCCTGGGGACAGATAGCCTGATTTTTTGGCGTTTCTGGACCCAGGGGGGGCAGAAAAGCCCACTAGAGGCAGGGAATTTGTTTTTTTAAAAATTGGAAGCGACCCCTTGGGCAAGGGTTGCTTCCAAGGGCCATATTTAAAAACAAATTATATTCTACCCCCCCTGGGGGCAGATCGGTTTGTGTATTTGGCCAGGGGGGGGCATAAAACCCCATTAGACACCAGGGAGAGTTTTACATTTTAAATGGAAGCGACCCCTTGGCCAAGGGTCGCTTCCTTATGGGCCTAAATAATTTTTAAGACTTTTCTGCCCCCCCTGGGGACAGATTACCTGCATTTTATGGCATTTCTGGCCCGGGGGTGGGGGGCAGAATAGCCCACTAGAGCCAGGTATCTAAAAATAAATAAATTGGCCGCTTCCAGGGGACATATATTTTTTTATGTGTATTTGGCCTTTCTGCTCCCATTTGGGTAGTGACATAGCATGTTATAATGTTGTTTTATTTCTTGTGAATTGCAATTGTAATGCTTTATTTCTCCTTTTTTGTTAGGTCAAGGTTTTTGCTCTTTAGACTGTTCCAGGTTGCGGTTTCGTTACTGTTTGCGTAGTTGCATGTGTTTGGTAAGAGACTTTTTTTGTACAATGTAAATGAGTTTTATTTCTCTGCATGAATGTGTTTTTTGCGAATGGTGTAATAATAGCAGTATGTTTGGCTTCTGGTTTTTGAGTGTCAAAAACTTTTTGCATTTGTGCTCGATGTGTATTTTGTTGTATTGTGAGTAATTGGTTTTGTTTTTTTCTTTCTAGTGGGATATCATTGGTTTTTGCTGTGTCTCTGCAGAGTAGGTGCTGGTGAGTGTAGCTGTCTCTTGTAAGTGAATCGTATAGTTTTTGAGTATATAGATCTTTGTGATAAAGGCACACATTTTTTTACTTACTTGCTTTGCACAGTGTTGGTTGTTGTTGACTTGTTTGTGCAGTCTCCTTTCTTAGTAAGGATAATGGCTAGCCGCAGGATTACTGCTCAGCAGGTTGTTGGTATGCTTTTTGAGTCTTCCTCTGACCATGGTTCAGAGACTGACTCTGCATCTGAGGCAGAGGAGGCAGGGGACGATTCAGGCAGTGAGTTTTCTCTCCACATGGAATCATCGGATGATGAAGCTACTCTCAGTGCGGACGAAGTGCCTGTGTTAGAGGAGGACATTGATGTGCCGATAGTGCGGCAAGAGGCATCTGGGCTGCAGCCTGGAGCTGCAAGGCTTCCTGTTGGTGTAGTGCGGCAAGAGGCATCTGGGCTGCAGCCTGGGGCTGCAAGGCTTCCTGTTGGATTAGTGCGGCAAGAGGCATCTGGGCTGCAGCCTGGGGCTGCAAGGCTTCCCGTTGGTGTAGCGCGGCAAGAGGCATCTGGGCTGCAGCCTGGGGCTGCAAGGCTTCCCGTTGAAAGTGCTGACCTCTGGGTTGCCCCAGGCATGGTGCAGCTGGCATTGCCAGACTTTACTGGTGTTCCAGGGTGTAGAGTGAATACTGAAAACTTTTTGCCGATACATTTTTTTCAGTTGTTTATGGACGATGTGTTTTTGGCAGAGATTGTTGAGCAGACTAATTTGTATGCCGAACAGTTTTTGAGGGACAACAGTGCCAGCCTTAAGCCCCACTCTAGAGCTACCCGGTGGACTCCCACAAATTTGGAAGAGATGAAGAAGTTCTTGGGTATAACTTTTTTGATGGGCTTGCTAAGGAAGCCATCAATGTCTTCATATTGGTCTACTAGTCCCTTGATGGCAACGGCTATATTTCCGGCAGTCATGAGTCGTGATAGGTATTTGCTTCTGCTTCGGATGATGCATTTTGTCGATAATGGTTTAGCGTTGCCACGAGATCACCCTGAATGTGACCGTCTTTTTAAGATTCGGCCTGTCATTGATCACTTTGTTGATCGATTTTCTGAGATCTATGCTCCTGGGAAGGAAATTGCAGTGGATGAGTCTTTGGTGTTGTTCAAGGGCCGCTTGGTTTTTAGGCAATACATTCCTAGTAAGAGGGCATGCTATGGAATTAAGCTGTATATGCTGTGTGACAGTAGGACTGGATATGTCTCTAATTTCAGGGTGTACACCGGTAAGGAATCCAGGATTAACCCCCTGGTTGTCCATCCACTTTTGGAGTGACTGAGAAAATTGTGTGGGAACTTGGTAGAGGATTTTTAACAAAGGCCACCATTTATATGTAGATAACTTCTACACTGGTGTGCGGTTGTTCAGGGAATTGGCCAAAGTGGACACTGTTGCTTGTGGCACAATCCGCTCTAACCGTAAAGGTTTCCCAAAAGAACTTGTTTGCCAAAAGCTTGTGCGGGGACAGTGCAGTGCGTTGCGTTGCAGGAGCTTCTAGCTGTGAAGTTTTCAGACAGGAGAGATGTCTACATGATGACTACCATCCATGATGAAAGCACTGCACCTGTGACTGTTTGGGGTCACATTGCTGAAGTGCGCAAACCTGTGTGCATTTTAGACTATAATAGGCACATGGGTGGTGTTGACAGAGTAGATCAGAGGTTGGAACCTTACGCTGCTCTTCGTAAGGCTTACATTTGGTATAAGAAGTTGGCTATCCATCTTTTCCACTTGGCAACCTTTAATGCTTTTGTTGTGTTCCAGGATTCTTGTCCTGAGTCAAAGATGACTTTTGTTAAGTTTCAGGAGTCTGTAATAGGCAGCCTTGTTTTAGTGGAACAGGCAAGTGTTCCTAGAGTTGGAGTGGTGGAGGATGTTGCTAGATTGAAAGATCGCCACTTTCCTGATCACATTCCTCCCACACCCTCAAAAGACTTTCCCAGTAGGAGATGTAGAGTCTGTTGGCGAAGAGGTATGCGGAAGGAGACTCGTATGTACTGCCCCGAGTGTCCTTCTAACCCTGGGCTGTGTGTGCCTGCTTGTTTTAGAATGTACCACACGCAAAAGAATTTTTGGGAGCATCCATGAGTGGTAAAGTGAACTGCCTGGCCTCTATTGTTTAATATTTTTTGTTCAGTTTCAAGGTTGGCATTTGTGTAGTGTATTTAGTTTCAGATTTTGTGTTAGTAGATTTGTATTTATTTGCAATTTGTTTGTGTTTTCTTATTTATATAAAAAAAATCCTAAATGTGATGGCGGTGTGCGTGGAGTGGCGCTTGTGTGGCGGTGTGCGTGGTCTGGCGTTTGGCTGACGGTGTGTTTGGATTGGCGCTTGGCTGGTGGTGTGTTTGGATTGGCGCTTGGCTGGCGGTGTGCGTGGACTGGCGCTTGGCTGGCGGTGTTTGGACTGGCGCTTGGCTGGTGGTGTGCGTGGACTGGCGCTTGGCTGGCGGTGTGCGTGGACTGGCGCTTGGCTGGCGGTGTGTGTGGACTGGCGCTTGGCTGGTGGTATGCGTGGACTGGCGCTTGGCTGGCGGTGTGTGTGGACTGGCGCTTGGCTGGCGGTGTGCGTGGACTGGTGCTCGGCTGGCGGTGTACGTAGACTGGCACTTGGCTGGCGTTGTATGAGTAGTGACTAGCTGCTGGTCACTACACACACTGCTAGCCAAACGCCACTCAACGCAATCCGTGAGCTGGTGTGGTTGCTGTGTCAGGAATGTGGGCATGTGAAAGTGATGGGCCCTTGAATGGCGCTGTCTGCTGGTGTGAGTGTTGTAATGTGCTGGGCGCGCGGCTGGCGTTGTGAATGGTTTTGTATGTGTCACACGTATGAAAGGTGTATGAATGGCCTGTAAAGAGGTTGGTGCCTTGTCGTGGCTTTACAGCTCACGAGCTGTGAGTCAATGGTTCAGTTTCTCGTCCTTTCAATTAACAGTGCATTTCATTTTTGTGAAATCTCTGGTTAATACAACTGTATATACTGAACCATCACTCACCCTCGTGCCAAATCCAACCAGTATGTATCTGTGCGTGAGGAATAGGTGGTTGTGCATAAAAATGTCTTTTCTGTTTTTGTCAAGCAGGGTGTACCTTGTCCTTTTTGGTGAATGTTGTAATGTGTTGGTTTTGTGCCTGGTGGTGTGAATGGTCTTGTGTGTATCATGTATGAAAGGTGTGTGAATGGCCTGTAAAGCGGTTGGTGCCTTGAAGTGGCTTTACAGCTCACGAGCTGCGAGTCACTGGTTCAGGTTTTTGTCCTTTCAATTATTGACAGTGCATTTCATTTTTGTGAAATCTCTTGTTAATAAAATTTTATATACTGAACCATCACTCGCCCTCGTGCCAAATCCAACCAGTATGTGTGTGTGCTTGAAGAATAGAAGACTCTGCAGTAATCTTTGTCTGTTTTGTCTCTCTGCCAAGCTGTACATTTCATCTAAGAATAACCTAACAACTGTAGTTTTTGTCGTAAACTAAACACCCATGGGAGTGCATGGTGATGTCTCTCTTGTGGATTCCAACAAGTTATCTTACCCACAATGTCCTGCAAACCTCAAAATGTGACTGCGACATTTTCCTTGCATTATTGTGTCCAAATTTTCACACTGCAGAAAGTAACAACAAATTTCCAACCCCCCAGCATTTCTCCAAGTATCCCAATAGAAATGGTACCTCACTTGTATGGGTGGGCCAAGTACCCGCTGCAGGGAAGGGCCCAAAACCTATTGATGCAACATTAAAATTACCTATCACAAACCAACCTGGTTTTGCAAGGGGGGTCCCATGAGTTTTTGGCCCGGGGCTCGGCGGCCATCTAGGGAAACCTACCTAACCCACACATTTCTGGAAACTAGACACCCGGGAGAGTCCAGCGAGGTATGGCTTGCGTGGGTCCCCCATCATTCTCCTACCCAGAATCCCCTGCAAACCTCAATTTGTACCGAAAATTTCACTTTTTTCTCACATATGTGTGGTGGAAAGTTCTGGAATCTGCGTGGATCCACAAATTTCCTCCCACCCAGTGTTCCCCCAGGTCTCCTGATAAAAATGGTACCTCACTTGCGTGGGTGGGTCAAGGACCCGCGACAGGCAAGGGCCCAAAAGCTATTGAGGCAACATCAAAATTACCTATCACAAACCAACCTGGTTTTGCATGGGGGGTCCCATGAGTTTTTGGCCCGGGGCTCGCAGCCATCTAGGGAAACCTACCTAACCCACACATTTCTGGAAACTAGACACCCGGGAGAGTCCAGCGAGGTATGGCTTGCGTGGGTCCCCCATCATTCTCCTACCCAGAATCCCCTGCAAACCTCAAATTTTACCGAAAATTTCACTTTTTTCTCACATATGTGTGGTGGAAAGTTCTGGAATCTGCGTGGATCCACAAATTTCCTCCCACCCAGCGTTCCCCCAGGTCTCCCGATAAAAATGGTACCTCACTTGCGTGGGTGGGTCAAGGACCCGCGACAGGCAAGGGCCCAAAAGCTATTGAGGCAACATCAAAATTACCTATGCATGGGGGTCCCATGAGTTTTTGGCCCGGGGCTCGCAGCCATCTAGGGAAACCTACCTAACCCACACATTTCTGGAAACTAGACACCCGGGGGAGTTCAGCGAGGTATGGCTTGCGTGGGTCCCCCATCATTCTCCTACCCAGAATCCTGTGCAAACCTCAAATTTCACTGAAAAATTCACTTTTTTCTCACATTTCTGTGGTGGAAAGTTCTGGAATCTTCGTGGATCCACAAATTTCCTCCCACCCAGCATTCCCTCAGGTTTCCCGATAAAAATGGTACCTCACTTGTGTGGGTGGGTCAAGGACCCGCTACAGGCAAGGGCCCAAAAGCTATTGAGGCGACATCAAAATTACCTATCACAAACCAACCTGGTTTTGCAAGGGGGTCCCATGAGTTTTTGGCCCGGGGCTCGCAGCCATCTAGGGAAACCTACCTAACCCACACATTTCTGGAAACTAGACACCCGGGAGAGTCCAGCGAGGTATGGCTTGCGTGGGTCCCCCATCATTCTCCTTCCCAGAATCCCCTGCAAAAATGTAGTTTTTGGGACACTTTTTTAGGTTTGCAAGGGATTCTGGGTAACAGAACCTGGTGGGAGGCAGTCAAGTCACCCCATCCTGGATTCCCCTGGGTGTCTAGTTTTCAAAAATGTATAGGTTTGCTAGGTTTCCCTAGGTGCCGGCAGAGTTAGGGTTCAAAAACTACAGCTAGGCACTTTGCCAAAAAAGGGTCATTTTTCACTGCGAAATTGAGGTGTGTCCACATTGCGTTTTGCGCCGTTTCCTGGCGCGGGCACTAGGTTGACCCACACAAGTGAGGTACCATTTTTCTCGGAAGACTTTGGGGATCGTGGGGCGGGTGGAAATTTGTGGATCCACGCAGATTACAGAACTTTCCACCACAGAAATGTGGGGAAAATGTGATTTTGGACACTTTTAGGTTTGCAAGGGATTCTGGGTAACAAAACCTGGTGGGAGGCAGTCAAGTCACCCCATCCTGGATTCCCCTGGGTGTCTAGTTTTCAAAAATGTATAGGTTTTCTAGGTTTCCCTAGCTGCCGGCAGAGTTAGGGTTCAAAAACTACAGCTAGGCACTTTGCCAAAAAAGGGTCATTTTTTCACTGCGAAATTGAGGTGTGTCCACGTTGCGTTTTGAGCCGTTTCCTGTCGTGGGCACTAGGCCGACCCACACAAGTGAGGTACCATTTTTCTCGGAAGACTTTGGGGAACGCGGGGTGGGTGGAAATCTGTGAATCCACACAGATTCCAGAACTTTCCACCTCGGAAATGTGAGGAAAATGTGTTTTTTTGGACAATTTTTTAGGTTTGCAAGGGATTCTGGGTAACAGAACCTGCTTGGAGCCAGTCAAGTCACCCCATCCTGGATTCCCCTGGGTATCTAGTTTTCAAAAATGTATAGGTTTGCTAGGTTTCCCTAGGTGCCGGCAGAGCTAGGGTTAAAAAACTACAGCTAGGCACTTTGCAAAAAAAGGGTAATTTTTCATTGTCAAAATGTGGTGTGTTCACGTTGGGTTTTGAGCCATTTCCTGTCGTGGGCACTATGCCTACCCACACAAGTGAGGTACCATTTTTATCGGGAGACTTAGGGTAATTCAGATTTGTAAAGCAACTGTTATTACCTATTGACTTTCGATGCATTCTGCCTTCCAAATGAAAAACATTGTGTAAAAAAGAAGTCATTTAAAAAAATAACCGATAATTCTCATGTTAGTACGAGTATTCCCAATTTCGGAAATGTGCAAATATCTACTGTTTCTAAACTCTATATTTTGTTCCCATTTCAGAAATGCATAGGTGTCTTTCATACCGATTTTTCCATGTATACATTTTCCCACAATAATATACCCGGTACATAATAAAAAACCATTGCAAGACGCTGCTCAGTTATTGGCTCTGGGTTCGTCGGGTTCTTGGTGAACCTACAAGTCCTATATATCCCCACAACCAGCAAGGTCCAGCGGATTTAACGGTATATTGCTTTCAAAGAGCTGTCATAATTAGAAGAAGTTACAGGTGAAACGTTGACACAAAAGGCTGTTTTTTTCAACTAATTTTAAATTTTTCCTATATTTAACTGTTACTTTCCATAAAGAAACCTTGATGGATCTACACAAATGACCCCTTGCTGAATTCAGAATTTTGTCTACTTTTCTAAAATGTATAGCTTTCCAGGATCCATTATTGCTTTCATACCCATTTCTACCATTAACTGGAAGGAGGTTAAAAGCACAAAAAATAGCAAAAATAGACTATGGGGCCGATTCTGATGCGGGTTGGAAAAGCTTCCCGACCGAATCGGTTGGGAAATGGTGTCCGACCCACTCGGATCGGGAAAGTCCGACCGGCGGAGTAGGATGCATCCGGATGCTTCCAGATACGATTTGGTTGAACTCCCATTGACTTCAATGGGAACATTTGTTCCTAACCGCATCAGAATTGGGCCCTCGGTCGGGAAGACCCGTTCCCGATCCGATTTGGAAGGAGCAAATGCCGTTAGGAGGCCTTCCTAACCGCATCAGAATCAGGCCCTCGGTCGGGAAGCTTTTCCAACCCGCATCAGAATCAGGCCCTCGGTCGGGAAGCTTTTCCAACCCGCATCAGAATCGGGCCCTATGTGTCAGAAAAATGCCAAAACTGTGTAAAAAATATTGGTTTTCTGACAAAAGTCTGTCATTTCCTAACAGCTGGGAAAATGGTGATTTCAGCCCCACAAACCCTTTTTTGATACCACTTGCAGGGAAAAACCCAGACGCTTTCATTTGCATCCCTTTTTTCGCATTTTTCCCAAAAACCCTAAAATGTTGCTGTATTTTGGTTAATTTCTGGGACCCCTCCAGGGGAATGCACAAACCCTGGGTACCTTTAGAATCCCCATGATGTTGGAAGAAAAGGACGCAAATTTGGCGTGGATACCTTATGTGGTTAAAAAGTTACAGGGGCCTAAGCGCGCACTACCCCAAATAGCCAAAAAATGGCTTAGCACAGGGGGGGAAAAGGCCTAGCAGCGAAGGGGTTAAGAGATATATATATTGATATGGTATTTTTAGATAAATAAAATATAGACATTGTATTAAAATATACATTTAGGAACATAAATAATTATAAATATTTAGTAGAGAAAGAATAACACTTTTTATTTGTTAACATAACTTTATTATTTATTAATAACAATCTTAGGGTAAATAAATACATTTTATTAAGGTAGTATTATACAATAGATGAAACATAGAAAGTAAATATAGTTTTTTAATACATGAAAATGAAATATTTTGCAAACATATGTTTATTCACATACAAACATTTTTTAACATACATGTTTTTTACATTTTTATATTTTAAAACATAGGTATAATATTTTTGAATTAGGAAACATTTTTATACATTTTTCTTTATAACATTTGTGTAAGAAACATAGGAGGTCATTACGATGGCGGACGGAAAAACAACCGACCGCCATGGTTGCGGGAAATCACCGCCCGCCGCTACCGCGGTAAAACCGACGGCTAGATTATGATCCTCGGCGGTAAAAATCCAACCGCGGCGGAAAGGAGACCCGAGAAACCGCCGTTCGCCTGCGGAGAAGGCCCAAACCCGTCCGCGGCGGTCGGTTTCGCAGCGTAAACAGCCCAAACGACCGCAACCACAGCGGAGACACCGCCATCGAAATTATGATATTCCCGACATCCCCGCGGTGCAGTGCGCTGTTTCCGACCACCGCGGTCGACAACATTGATGAATCAGTGAGACGGCGGAAGTGCCGTAGCCGAGCCACCGCTGCGGACGCTCAATTAAAAAAATGGCGGTCGCGAGAAAATCACACAGCATGGCCACAAAGTGCACCAACCATAGAAGGCATGCACCCAAAAATACCTAACACAGCCCAAAGACACACCCCCATGGGAAACTCCAAAACTACAAATCCCAGGTTCACACACACACCACACCTGCTGCCAATACCCCATGTTGACACACCCCCCTACACCAGTATAAATCCAGCCCCCAACAGACCACAATCCTTTGCAAAACTCCACAACTGAGGGGACATCCACCACAGATGACGGGAGAGGCACATCTGCACAACACACACACATCACCACCACCAACACCACCACTTCCACACCTGCACCTCTAACACCTTTGCACAGCACACACCATACACATCACAACCACCACTACCACTTCCAAACCTGCACCTTAAACACCTTGACACGTCACACACCATGTCACCACAGAGAATGCCCAAATTCACTGAGAGTGAGTTGAGGGTCATGGTTGATGAGATAATCAGGGTAGAACCACAATTGTTTGGTAACCAGGTCCAACAGACACCTCTAGCAACAAGAACGCAAATGTGGAGAAGGATAGTAGAGAAGGTAAATGCAGTAGGGACCGTGCCACGCAATAGAGATGAAATCGTGAAGAGGTGGCACGATCTGAAGGCAGTGGTCAAAAGAAGAGAGCCAAGAACCATGAGCTGGCTCACAGGACAGGCAGTGGCCCTCCCGTTCCACTCAAAACATTCACTGAATGGGAGGAGAAGGTGCTTGGCATTCTACATCCAGAGAGTCTCTCAGGAATACCCGGGGGAGTGGAGGCTGGTAAGTACAAACAAATGCCTAACATCTCACAAATGTACTGTCTTGCACTACTACAAAGTAATACCTCCT
This sequence comes from Calotriton arnoldi, assembly GCA_963921515.1. Taxonomy (NCBI): domain Eukaryota; kingdom Metazoa; phylum Chordata; class Amphibia; order Caudata; family Salamandridae; genus Calotriton; species Calotriton arnoldi. The sequence continues at coordinate 52,660 of CAWUFW010014263.1, forward strand.
AGCTTCAAATTTATTCATGTGCACAACACTCCCCCAACACATCTCTCACAGATTCAACAGACACTCCCCTTGAAGCCCCCCAAAGGTAGCTAGCAACATCACCATGGGTACATGTGTACATGCTGCCAGCACTACAACTCCCACCAGGGCCCCTTGTCCCACAGCTGCGCAAGATGGAGCCCTCCACCCCAACCCATGTGCCAACCATAGCATTGCTCACCTTAACCTAACAGGTAGGTAGCCATCCCTACAGGGAGGTGGGTGGGTGTTTGGGAAGCCTGCACTACAACTCCCACCAGGCCCCCTTGTCCCACAGCTGAGCAGGATGGGGCACTCCCCCCACCCAGAAGCATGCCTCAGCCATTGTGTGCTTCACCCTCACCTAACAGGTAGGTAGCCATCTTTACAGGGAGGTGTCTCTGGAATAGGGAGGCCTGCACTACAACTCCCACCAGGCCCCCTTGTCTCACAGCTGAGCAGGATGGAGCACTCCCCCCACCCAGAAGCATGCCTCAGCCATTGTGTGCTTCACCCTCACCTAACAGGTAGGTAGCCATCTTTACAGGGAGGTGTCTGTGGAATAGGGAGGCCTGCACTACAACTCCCACCAGGCCCCTTTGTCCTACAGCTGCGCAAGATGGAGCCCTCCACCCCAACCCATGTGCCAACCATAGCATTGCTCACCTTAACCTAACAGGTAGGTAGCCATCCCTACAGGGAGGTGGGTGGGTGTTTGGGAAGCCTGCACTACAACTCCCACCAGGCCCCCGTGTCCCACAGCTGAGCAGGATGGAGCACTCCCCCCACCCAGAAGCATGCCTCAGCCATTGTGTGCTTCACCCTCACCTAACAGGTAGGTAGCCATGTTTACAGGGAGGTGTCTGTGGAATAGGGAGGCCTGCACTACAACTCCCACCAGGCCCCCTTGTCCTACAGCTGCGCAAGATGGAGCCCTCCACCCCAACCCATGTGCCAACCATAGCATTGCTCACCTTAACCTAACAGGTAGGTAGCCATCCCTACAGGAAGGTGGGTGGGTGTTTGGGAAGCCTGCACTACAACTCCCACCAGGCCCCCTTGTCCCACAGCTGAGCAGGATGGAGCACCCCCCCACCCAGAAGCATGCCTCAGCCATTGTGTGCTTCACCCTCACCTAACAGGTAGGTAGCCATCTTTACAGGGAGGTGTCTGTGGAATAGGGAGGCCTGCACTACAACTCCCACCAGGCCCCCGTGCCCCACAGCTGAGCAGGATGGAGCACTCCCCCCACCCAGAAGCATGCCTCAGCCATTGTGTGCTTCACCCTCACCTAACAGGTAGGTAGCCATCTTTACAGGGAGGTGTCTGTGGAATAGGGAGGCCTGCACTACAACTCCCACCAGGCCCCCTTGTCCCACAGCTGAGCAGGATGGAGCACTCCCCCACCCAGAAGCATGCCTCAGCCATTGTGCGCTTCACCCTCACCTAACAGGTAGGTAGCCATCTTTACAGGGAGGTGTCTGTGGAATAGGGAGGCCTGCACTACAACTCCCACCAGGCCCCCTTGTCCCACAGCTGAGCAGGTTGGAGCACTTGTCCCACTCATAGGCATGTGACGTCTGTGCAGCCGCACATGACACAATGCCACTTAGTCCACAGTCACCGACACAAATAATGCAAAACAGTTGTGTTGTAGTCACCATGCACAAGTCTCTGTTCAAAATTGACCCACATTGTGTCCACTGTGCCAGGCATCACACACTGCAACACTAACAATGATCATGCTGCCCTGCAGCAGTGTCTGGCCTTTTTTTTGGCAAAGTGAAAATCACCCATGTCATACCACAGTGTTGCAATGTAAACAGTGGAAGTGCAGTGTACCCAAAAACTACCCTGCAGCTGGGACTCACAATGCTAAACTAAGCACATCCCAAATGTCCTGCAACACACCCAGCTACCACAGTGCTGCACTGAATTGCAGAACAGCACCTTGTCTGAATAAAATTGTCAAAGGTGTCTTGTTTGGACCACCAATGTGTGTATGCATTGACAATGTTCACATCTCACACTGTCTGTCTGAACAGTGCTGGTATAGTCTGGCCCCAAAAGCACACATTGTCTGCACAGGGCTGAGTACATCTCACACACACACCACTGTTGACCACAACATGTCAGTGTATGGATGCCCTGGAACAACTGCTTCACCAGTACTGTGCTCATGTTCTCAGGTCCACAAATACCATGAAACCATGACAGTGTGGAAATGTATGCTGGGTGAGATGTTCACCCTGCTGTATGTCACCACTGTGCTACGAGACTATACCCCTTACCATATTGTGCCTTCAAATGTCGGGGGAGTGAACCCCACAGCCAGATAGGTGGGACAACAGTGATGGGGGGGCTATACCCCATGCCCTATTCTGCCTTCAAATGTTGGGGGACTGAACCCCACAGCCAGATAGGTGGGACAACAGTGATGGGGGCTATACCCCATGACCAAATGTAATCTGAAATCAATGGGTACAAAAAGCCACACACACATTATGCTCACCACACGCACATTCCATCCAAAGATTTCTACCAAGTCACATAGCCATGTCATTGCTCACCTCCACCTCAAACGGTAGTTAGCCATCTTCACAGTGAGACGGTGTAGTGTGTTTGGCTATCCGTCCCACAAAACGCAACATGCATGCTGTTCCACCACTATGGAGGATGGGACACTACACCCCCAATAAGAATCATGTGGCAGGCAATGTATGCTACCCACCCAACTCACAGGTAGGTAACCGCATCTCACAGGTCGTGGTGTGTGGGGCTGGGAAGCTTGCACAACAACTCACACGGGCCCACCTGACCGCCAGCACACAAGACCCATTACTTCCTGGCACCAACATGCATGTGTCAGTCATTGCAATGTACACTTCAAAAGAACTGGCATGTGGACATATCATGCTGACTTGTCCCACACTGGACCAAGATGGAAGCCCTCATCATACACACACAGAGAGGTCACTCAAATACAAGGAAAAAACAGCAAACACAACATATCAACAGCCACAACATGCAGCCAGATATGCATTTAAAAAAACATGTTGGCATAGGACACCAGGCCTCTCAATGCACAACTGCACACCCAGATAGCATTGGCAACTATAGTGTGTACACACCTAAGAAAATGAAACTGTGACAGCAACCAAAGTGTGAAAGTCTGAAACACATGTAGATGGAACTCCGAGCACAACCATGCACACCACTACATGCCATCTGACAGTAGCAGTGGTCCAGACCACCTAGGATCTAATTAAAGCAAACTTAAGCATGTCTGGAATTGCAAATACAGATATGTACACCACATTGAAAAGGTATGCATGAAACTACAATGTTCACTCAATGTGCAGAGTAAACCGCTGCAAGGGCTCAACAAGTGACACATACGCGTAAATGGATGACATATGATTGATCAATAACTGGTTGCCAACATGAGACTGTCAATGTTAAAAAATTATATTGTGCATGTCATGTCTTGACAACTCCCAATATGGACAAGTAATGCATGTACCACAACAGCTTGTAATGCATCACTGGATGTCGGTAAATGCAAATTTGTACAGTGAACAACTGCTGGATGTACAAACAGTTGATGTAACACTGCTAACACAAACTTTGCTGGGTGCAACACAATGACCATTTCTCATCTGACCCACAGGTGACCAAGAACTCACTGCAGAGGATGACACCACCCTGCAGAGCCAGTCCCCCCCCCCCGGAACAGAGACAACTGGATGAGGACTCCCTGGATTCCTTGGATGAGGAGCTCCACGCTGGCCCATCTGGTGTGGCAGGCCGCAACCAGTCCCAGGCACCCATTGTCCCCCCAACCACATCAGCTGCAGCCCCTGACCATCCTCTGACAGCTGCTGTCACGGCCTGTGTGTCAACCACCACCACCACAGCTGGCCGCAACACACTCCCTGCCCCAGGGGTTGAGCAGCCCACTACATCGACTGCGGAGGCCAGGGAGAGGATGCAGCGGGCCAATGTGAGGACCGGACAGGACCGTGGCAGCAGTGCAGGTGGTCGGGACAGGGTCATGCAGAGGGGGACTGATCCTGGGACAGAAGCCCTGGGCCACATCGACAGAGTCCTTGGGGCCTACCAACAGGCCCAGGGATGAATGGGCCGGTTAGAGGAAGAATCTCGGGAGCACCTCCTGCTGCTGAGGTCCATGGACACACGCATGGGACAGATTGTGGACCTCTTGGGGCAGCTAGTGGCGGTTCTGAGGGACAGGCCAGCGCAACATTCTACCCCTCCGCCTCCCCCTGTTGGGCAGCAGGATGACACTTCATCATCCTCCCCTGCGTCCACAGAGGGGGGTGAGTCCTCAGACACCACTGTCCCTGCAGCAGTGGCCCCTCTAGTCAAGCTCAAAAGGGGCCGTCCAAGGAAAGGCCAGGGGGACTCACGTGCCAAAGCACCTGCCAAACGCTAGTCCCCGAGCCAGCTATGATGGCAGACCACTGCACCACTGCATTGATCTTTTGGACTATCCTTCACCACACTGCCATGTGAATGGCATCTATCTGTTGGACTGGGTCTCCACATCATTGTGGGGACTACTCAAGTATCTCATCTACCATGTCTGTCAACTCACTTCTTCAATTCCCCCCTTCACATTTTCACCACCCTCGCATGTCACAGTTGTAAATAAATACACCTTACACACATGTTGTTGTGTCTGCTCCATCTTTAATACAGGATGTGCAACCTTCACCGTGTAGGACATGGTCCAGGGGAATGGAATGTAGGTAGGCAGTGAGATGCTGAAGGGACCTAGGGAAAACCGCAGAACAAGAGTCACTTGTATGGGTGTGGCATCGCACACATCACACAACACTTGTCAACAAGGTACTCAGATCTACAAACTGTACACAGAGCAACAGTCACCATAGAGACATTCTGTATCACACTAACCAATCACACATACATTGGCAGGCAGTAATGAGTCAACACAAAGCTGCAGTCAGCAAGCTCACATACACCCACACAGCAACTGCAACACCATCAGCCCATTTTGTCCCTTCTACATCGTCACTCACCTTCAAGTGAAGTAGCGGGTGATGAGCTGCCGACGCATGTCGACCCCTTCGTCCTCTCCACTGCCCTCGTCACTGGATCCGGGTTGATTTGCAGGCGGGGGCCTTGGCTGCTCATCATCGTCATCCAGGATCAGGGGTATTGCCTTGCGAATGGCCAGGTTGTGGAGCATGCAGCATGCCACCACTATCTGACACACCTTCCCTGGCGAGTACATAAGGGCACCTCCAGTACGGTCCAGGCACCGAAATCTTGATTTTAGGAGACCAAATGTCCGTTCTATCACACGCCGTGTCCTCCCATGGGCATCATTGTATCGCACATCAGCTGGCGTGACGGGATTCCGCAATGGGCTCAGCAACCACGGGCGGTTCGGATATGCCGAGTCACCTGGGTGTGAGAGACACAGATTAACCTTGCAGTCCCAAAATGCCACACAACAGCATGTCACACACACACCACTCTAATCCACTATGCATACTCACCCACAAGCCATGCACGCTCTGGAAGCAGATTGGCCATCAGCTGAGGAACGATGCTGCTGCGCAAGATGTGGGCATCATGGGCTGAGCCGGGAAACTTGGCACACACGTGTGAGATGATCATGTCCGCCAGGCACACCACTTGAACATTTACCGAGTGTGAATGCTTCCTATTGCGGTAAACCTGTTCACGTGCCTGTGGTGGCACAAGCCCAACATGTGTGCAGTCAATTGCACCAATGACATGGGGGATATGTCCAAGGGCATAGAAATCGTCCTTCACAGCCACCAACTCAGGTCCCCTGGGAAAATGGATATATCTGTCTTTGTAGAGCATCATGGCCGACAGGACATCCCTCAGCACCATGCTGAACATTGGCTGTGACATCCCGCCTGCACTTGCGACCGTGTGCTGGAATGAGCCTGTTGCAAAGAAATGCAGGCATTCCATCACCTTAGATGTTGCGGTGAAAGCTGTTGGATATGTCCGACGTGGCTGCAGGTGGGGCTCCAACATGGCACATAGGTTCTGCAGGGTTTGTCGGTCCAGCCTGAATTTGCAGATTATATCCTCATTCTCCATGTCTGCCAGGACTGTGAACGGACGATGGATATTGGGCCTCCTCCTCCTAGGACAGATCAAAGTGCACAGATGTCAATGCAGAAGAACATGAAATGTGCATCACATCAATTTTTCTACAGACACATTCCCAAGTCTTACAACATGCACCATTAACCGACAGGGCACTTCACAAGTAGGTACACATCAGGCACACTACTCGTACACCTGTCCCCTTACCAGCAGCAATTATCTGTGCACCCCTCCGGCTCATTCGCATGCACAGTGTGATATACTAACAGATATGTGTGCATACCTGTGAGTATGACCCCCAGCATATGTTACTAATTGCAATACTACTCGAACACACCATGTTGCTGGCCCTGATACACCTCCCAACACAGGTTGCACATGGCACACATCAACTACACACTGACCACCTGCTGAGCGTGGGGGACACGTGTGTGCATGTGCATTGGACAATGTGCCAGTTGCTGATGCCCCTAGTTCAGTAAATGAGACGACATTGAGCGTTACATTGCACACACAGACATTGACCATTATCTACATATGCTATGCAACACATTAACTGGACAGTCTACATTTCATTACACAGCACATGTGACATGTGCGAGTGTATGTGCCCATGCAATGTATTGGCGACCCATATATGGTATGTGTTGGTGACGTGGAGTGACATGTCCCCTCATGAGGACCCTTCAATTGTTGAGACACTGGGCACTGTACATGTTGGCCTATGCAGAGAGCTGGAGGACACGTTAGGTGCAGCACAGCTACTCCACAACCCCATTAACGCTCACTCCAGGAACTGTCTGGCACCCATATGGCGGTGCCTATGGCTTGACACCTGCGGACTGGCACTGCCCATAACCCAGGCACGATCGCGGGAGACACCGCCAGATATGTATGTGACAATGGCGGTCACCATGCACCGCTACCCAAATCACGGTCACTCCAGGCACTGTCTGGCAGACATATGGCGGTGCCTACCGCTTGACACCTGCGGACTGGCACCGCCCATAACCCAGGCACGATCACGGGAGACACCGCCAGATATGTATGTGACAATGGCAGTCACCATGCACCGCTACCCAAATCATGGTCACTCCAGGCACTGTCTGGCAGACATATGGCGGTGCCTACCGCCTGGCCCCTGAGGCGTGTTACCGCCATGGACCATGCCCTTGCAGCTAATGGGAAGCAGCCTCGCGGTAGCCTGATGCGAGTTTGAAAATCGCGGTAGGCGTGCACCACCCCCGCGGAGGCAGTCACTGGAGGCATTCAAAAGATGCACCACCGCGTTAGCGCAAGCCTGGCCCCTACGGTGTGTCACTGCCATGGACCATGCCCTTGCAGCCAATGGGAAGCAGCCTCGCGGTAGCCTGATGCGAGTTTGAAAATCGCGGTAGGCGTGCACCACCCCCGCGGAGGCAGTCACTGGAGACATTCAAAAGATGCACCACCGCGGTAGCGCGCGCCTGGCCCCTACGGTGTGTCACCGCCATGGACCATGCCCTTGCAGCCAATGGGAAGCAGCCTCGCGGTAGCCTGATGCGAGTTTGAAAATCGCGGTAGGCGTGCACCGCCACCGCGGAGGCGGACATTGGATGTATTTGAATGAGGCAGACCTGGTACACCAATTGCAGCACCCTGGGACCACTGACACAGCCCCAGGGGCCTATATATGTGTGGGAGGGTGCACCACATTCCCACAGCTACCAGGGACTGCTGACTGACAACCCTCACCTGCTGCCTCAAGGGACTGCTGGCTGCCACCCTGCACCTGCTGCTGCTGCCTCAAGGGACTGCTGGCTGCCACCCTCAACATGCTGCTGCTGCCACATGTCCATTGTGATGTCGAGGACTCAGAAGATCCATGCCAGTCCCTTCACCAGCGAGGAGCTTGAGGTCCTGGTAGACGGGGGTTACCCTGCATGCCTATCCTGAGTAGAGGGACATGTTCTGTAGTGTCAGCCATACAGTGCAGCTGCATTTTGGTGATGCAGGAGTCTGGCCAGTTATCGTTTGTGTGAATGGCTGTGTTGCTCCCAATTTACCCACTCAGTGTCAGTCCACCTGCCCTGCACAGTCCCCGCCGAATGCCACATGTCCACATTACTGCATGTACAGTGTGTTCCATGCGTGTTTGGTTCACGCCTCTTCATCTAAGTACCATCTCTGCCATGTAGATTGCACAGGAGCAGCCGTGGGAGAAGGGTGTGTGTATGACAGTTGTTGTCACTCTATGTGAGTTCCAGGACACAGTGAGGCTTTCACAGGGCTAGGACACTTAGGTCTGCGCATTGTTGGACACAGTGAGTCCAACAACAAGACACATGTTTTGCTATCTTCTCTATGTGTAGTTGTAGGTAACTGCAGACAGTAGCTGCGGCAAGACTACACGTTGCTGGCTGTGTTGGTATCCTGCATGTGAATGGGATGTGGAGGTACTGTGTCCACCATCGAACATGCATGCCTGTACGTCTGATTGACCAATGACATTGTACCATGTTCACAGCAATTGTTGGCTCTGTTACAGTTGTAGCTGGAGTTTTGGATGAGTCACTGTCGTGCTACTGCATTTTCGTTGTGTTGTCATTGTGCACTGTGTCACTGGAACCTCACCCCTCTTGTCTCCCATGCCTGCAGCTGAAGGTCCACCAGCGTAAAGCCGTGTGGAGGGCCATTGCCTCCAGAGTCCGAGATCTGGGTGTGTCAAACCGAAGGCGCACCCACTGTCATAAAAGGTGGGACAACATCTGCCGGCTGAGCAAGAACGTGGCCGAGATTACGCTGGGGCTGCTCCCTCGGACTGGCAGGTTGGCTAGGCGCAGCATGACACCACTAATGGCCCGCATCCTGGCTGTCACACAACCTGAGCTGGACAGACAACTGAAGGAGCATCAGCAGCAAGCTAGGGGTGAGTATGTGTTGCAGGCTGCCTTTGGATGGGAGTGGGTGCATGTGTCTACAGAGTGTGCAAATTGTCAGCTGTGTGACGTTGGTTGTGTGGTGCAATGTTTTGTGAGTGGCCTCTGTGCTGGGTGTATGTGCCATGCATTTGCCCAAACGGTGCTTCATGAAGTCAGTTTTAGCACTGTGCATCTCTCTTACATTTGGAGTTGTGGCCTTCAGGTACCTTCTGCTGTGGGGTAGTGTGTGAATTCAGATGGATGGGAATGCCAGTGTGCCAACTGTGAGTGCGTTTCAATGAATGCGTGCAATTCCAGACCTCAGATGTCTGCCAGTCAGACATCTGAGGCAAATGTGCAACAGTAGAGGTGCCCATGAACTCGATATGGTGGATGGCATGTGTGCAGGGTCATTGTGGGCTGGTATGTTGTGGTCTGTGTGGTCCCCTACTGCTGCATACATGTAGGTGATGTGCACCATGTTGTGGTGTTCATCCTTGCCAACATCGGGACAGTGTGTGTGCACAGGCCATTTTGTGGCTGTGTCTGATGTGAGCCAACAGCAGGATGGTGTGCTGTGTGAGTCACCTGGGGCACGTATGGCAGGATGTGTGTCGGACATGCACCGTTGGGTTGATATTTTGGGTGGCAAGATATATGTGTGCACAGGGTGGCATGCGATGTGCTGCACATCTCTTCTAGGATGCAGATGTATTGGCACGTGTTAGTTCTGTTGATGCCACTCATCTCACAGTACTTCTCTCTCCTATGCAGCAGCTCCTCCCGTATGTGCAGAGGGAGAGGGGACGGACACCAGTGGTGAGGCTTCAAGTGCAACAGCCGGACCGGAGCACACTGACACAGATGTGACCAGCGCCGAGGAGGGGGACAGGAGTCTGCTAGAGGATTCACAGCCGGAGACACAAAGCTCTACCTCATCTGACACCAGCGGTGACGCATCCATGTTGGGGGGTACAGGGAACGGGGACTCGGCCTCCTCTTCCGCCACACAGTGTCCAGTGCTCAGCCTCCCTTCAACCTCCACTGGTGCTGCCCGTGTCCGCACGAGTAGGAAGGGAAGAGTCACCTTCACCCCAGGCACAGCTGCCCCAGCCCATGTCAGCCTTGCTGCCCTCAGTGCAGAAGCAGTCGAGCTATTGCGCCAGCTGTGTGTGGGGCAGACAGCACTTCTCAATGCCTTCCAAGAGCACGACAAAAAGTTGGGGCAGGTTATAGCTTTCATGGAGGGCATACATTCCGACGTAGGTGGGCTACACCGGACTGTGCAATCCTTGTCATCAACTGTGACAGCAGCCCTGCAACAGGCACATAGTCAGGGAGCGGCTCCCAGCACTCGGTCTGGCCCCGTGTCACTGTGCACCTCTGGCGACAGTGACAATGCTCAACGGACCCCAAAGTCCCGATACAGAACCCGCAGCACACAGGAGCAGCAGCAGCCCAAGCGTACTAGGGCGCAGACACCATCCCCACATAAGAGTAAGGCCACCCCAGAGCGCAGAGAGAAAAGCCCATCAGGCAACAGCAAGGGCCACAAAGCAAAGAAACAAGCATCAGGGTCACAGGCCTCACCTTCCTCCCCGCCAAAGACTCCCCTGTCCCAAAGACGTCTCGCAGAGGCAAAATGACAGTTTCCACACCCACCGAGAAGGTGTTGCCTGCAAACATTACACAGGATGAGGGCCCCATGGATAATCCATCCTTGACCTCCACTCCCATCCCAAGCCCTGTGAAGCCAGCACGGGAGGACACTGTAGGGGGCATAGCTGGTGGACAGAGGGAGGCAGGGCGGCGGCAAACACCAGGCAAGCGCACAGCGGGATCCAGCATGTCCCCAGAGGGAGGGTCAACATCCACACCAGAATCAGCTTTGGTAGTGGGGTCACCTGTTGTGTCTGCCCCAGTTCCCCTCAATACCCAAACAGGGAAGCCTTTCAGGATCCCCAAGAAGTGGAGAGGCACCCCTCCACAATCTCCGGCACACACTGTGTCTCACCAGGGCATAAGTCCACCTCCCCGGGCCACCACCCCACCTGGTCCAAGCAGCCCCCCAGCTCCCACAAGCACAGTTGGCTCTTCCACAGTTGTTACTCCCACTGCCCAGGGCAGCCCTCCAACTGACCCCAACACACAGTCAGCTCCAAGTCCGACAGACAGCCCCATCTGAGTGGTGGTCACCCTCACACACCTGTCTGTCCACAGGGGTGCGTGTGATGCCCATTGTCAGGCCCATTACTCTGTTGCTGGGCATGGCATGGTAGAGATTGCATACATTCCTGTGTAGCTTCTGATGTCACTACTCTGCACAATGTCTTTGCCTTTTTGTTCACTGCTGTTTGCCCCCTGCCTGTGCAGCTTCTCATGTACCTCACCTGCACTGTGTCCTGGCCACTGGCCTTGCTGTTCACTGCTGTTTGCCCCTTGCCTGTGCAGCTTCTGATGTAACTACTCTGCACATTGTACTTGCCTTGTGTTTCACTGCTGTTTGCCCCTTGCCTGTGCAGCTTCTGATGTAACTACTCTGCACATTGTACTTGCCTTGTGTTTCACTGCTGTTTGCCCCCTGCCTGTGCAGCTTCTCATATACCTCACCTGCACATTGGACTGGCCACTGGCCTTGCTGTTCACTGCTGTTTGCCCCTTGCCTGTGCAGGATCTCATGTACCTCATCTGCACTTTGGACTGGCCACTGGCCTTGCTGTTCACTGCTGTTTGCCCCTTGCCTGTGCAGGATCTCATGTACCTCATCTGCACTTTGGACTAGTCAATGGCCTTGCTGTTCACTGCTGTTTGCCCCTTGCCTGTGCAGGATCTCATGTACCTCATCTGCACTTTGGACTGGTCACTGGCCTTGTTGTTCACTGCTGTGTGCCCCTTGCCTGTGCAGCTTCTCATTTACCTCACCTGCACTGTGTCCTGGCCACTGGCCTTGCTGTTCACTGCTGTTTGCCCCTTGCCTGTGCAGGATCTCATGTACCTCATCTGCACTTTGGACTGGTCACTGGCCTTGCTGTTCACTGCTGTTTGCCCCTTGCCTGTGCAGGATCTCATGTACCTCACCTGCACATTGGACTGGCCACTGGCCTTGCTGTTCACTGCTGTTTGCCCCTTGCCTGTGCAGGATCTCATGTACCTCATCTGCACTTTGGACTGGTCACTGGCCTTCTTGTTCACTGCTGTTTGCCCCTTGCCTGTGCAGCTTCTCATGTACCTCACCTGCACTGTGTCCTGGCCACTGGTCTTGTCGTTCACTGCTGTGTGCCCCCTACCTGTGCAGCTTCTCATGTACCTCACCTGCACTGTGTCCTGGCCACTGGCCTTGCTGTTCACTGCTGTTTGCCCCTTGCCTGTGCAGCTTCTGATGTAACTACTCTGCACATTGTACTTGCCTTGTGTTTCACTCCTGTTTGCCCCCTGCCTGTGCAGCTTCTCATGTAAATACTGTGCTTTGCTGTTGCCCAAATTTGTTGTCTCAATATGCAAATTGTGAATAAACACAGTTGGTCCTGCTGTGAGTTGTGTCAGTGTCCTTCCTGAATAAAGTTGTTTCTGTGTGTGCATGGTTTACTGTGTCACATGCTCAGTATGCCACTTCAACATTGCCAATGGGTTGTCTCACATTTCATTTTTTTTGCAGGGGTGGGAGGCACTTCATTTCTACCTGACTGTGATACTTATGGGTGCAGTGCAGGTGGTTGGCAATGAATTCTTGTTGTCATCTTCCTTCTTAGCTCATGTTATCTATGGTGGACACATGTCAGGTTTGTGGGCAATGGCAGCACAGGGTGGGAGTTTGGGCACAGGCTTACAGGCAGGCAGGCCAGGGTCATGGGGTCTGTGTGGGCTTCCTTTCTGTGTGCCAATCAGTGTCGGTGTATGGACATCTTGTGGTGATGAGTTATCCAGGTCCCATGGCTTACTTCCAATGTGTGCACTTGGGTGGTGGAGAAGTGTATGGTGTGAAGGGAGTGACTTTGTTGTGACTGTGGATGTGTGTGCACCAGCATTGTCAACTACTGCCATGTGTCACCCTGGAATGGTGTGCCTGTATGTGTACTTGTTGAGCCCTGTGGTTGTGTTTTGTGCACATGGCAGTATTGTGTGTTGCTGTTGTGGGAGGAGGTATGTGTGACATATCCTACTTGTGCTTGGCTGTCATGTAGTGTGTCACTGGGCCCTGTGTGTTGTGCAGCAGACATTCTCTTGTCCAGTATTAGGATGCCTATGTGTGGCTGGTCAGTCTTTGAGTTCAGGGCCTTCCTTACATCCCTGTGCCTATACATGGGTGTCCTTGCTGTCTCCAGGAGTTTTTGCATTGGGGTGACCGTGGTTTGTGTTGCCTGACTGTGTCAGCCATGTGTGCTGTGATGGGCTGTGTGTGTTCTCACATGTGTCTTGTCTTGCATGAGGCATCACACATGCTTGATGGTTGTGTCACTGCCCTTCCATTTGTGGAGCACCTCACTTTAGCTTTCCTATTGAGTTGTCCTCCATTACTGCTGGCATGTGGTGTGTGTATGTAGCTGTGAGTCAGGGTGGTGTGTGTGTGTGTGACTTGTCAGGTAGTGTGTGCAGTGAAGTGTTTGGTCCTCATCTGTGTGTGTGTACATTTTGTGCCTGGCCTCAGTGTTCTTGGCTTGTGTGTGATGTTGTTGTGGTGTGTGTTTGGCTGGGGCCTGGGCTTCTGTGCTATGTGTTCCTGTGCAAAGGGTCCTGCTGTGGCTGTATATGCAGTTGTTGGGACGTGGGGCATGGTGTGGCTGTAGTTGTGTGGTTGTTGTGCAGGAGTGGCACTTGGGAGGCACATGTTGTGTCCCTTCAGGGAGGTAGCTGGTGTGTTGTGGATGGAGTTGTGGCTCTGTGCGATTTGTATGGTGCCCTTGGCATGCGCTGGCCCTGGGCTCTGCGTTGTGTGCATGGTTTCATGCACACTGACCGCGGCGGTGACGTGACCGGGACATTTGTTCATTATGGCGGTACATGGGTGGTCAGTATGTGGCGAGGTGTGTTTATCACCGGTGGAACATGTGTGTGTGCAGTGGTGGCTGTGTGCCTGTCCCCACAGTGGTGTGTGGTGTTCCCATGCGAAGTTTTTCCACCCTGGAGCTGTGTATTGTGTTACTTGCACTGTTGTGTCTGTACGTACCTGCGGAGGCGTCCGCGGCGGACGATGACTTTAAGGTGGTGTATCATGTACAGCACCGGGAAGGCGTGTAGGGCAGGATCCATCGCGGTGTGTCCCGGGTGTCTCTTTTCTGTCTCCGCTGTGGTGTCTCCGCCGTCTTTTGCTGTGCGGTTTCTCCGTCGCGGTGCGCTGCCATGTTTCCGGCATCGTGATATCTTCGGCGTACGGGACGTCATTCCGCACGGCGGTGTGTGGTGATTGGCTCACTCCGCCGCGGTGGCGGGCACTTACTGATGGAGGTCGGCGTTGCACCACAGCGGGCGGGAAATGGGCAATGTGTGGCCATCCGAATATGGCGGGCGTGAAGCCCGCTGGCGGCGAGTGGTAAATGGGTGTTAACGCCACCGCCGGCACCTCGGTCGTGTCTCCGCCCGCCATCGTAATAGGCCCCATAATTTTTACAACATGTTTTTACAGTTTTATTTCTGTATTTGTAACATTTACAAAATTTTGATAGATGCTTTTGTATGTTTAATACATAATATTATACATATTTTCACATAAAACAACAAAAACACATTTTAATAATTTTATAACATATATATATTTAATTAATATTATTAATTTATGATAAATTAATAAAATTAATTAGTACATTTTAGCATTTAAAACAAATATGCTTTTCTAAAGGTTAAATTATTCTTTAACATATTACACATTTTAAGCATTTTTGGATATACATTGTAAATGATACAAATTAATAAGTAATTATAATAATTATTAATATTTTTGGGATTAATTATTACTATCATTTTACAATATATAAAAAAATTATATTATTTTCAAAAAATAAGTACATTGATGTAATATTTTTAGAAAAAGAAAAATATTTTATTTATGTAGGTGTCCTTTGTTTTAGAATTATTTAGTATGTTTTTAATTCTTTAAGCAGCCATTTTTGTTTAACAGGGACTATTTTTAACCGCTTACTGTTGTTTTGGGTCATTTGAAAGGGGAGAAGCTCGCGGTTAGATGCTGCGTCGCGTCGATGAAGGTAAGTTTAATTTACTAACTTTATATTACATTTTACTTGTAAGTGCATGTTGTTAAGTGGTAGTTAGTATGTCTAGTGGTCGGTTGTTGTGTTTTTGGTGCGTTTTGGTAGTTAGTTCTACTTTAGCGAGATATCGAGATTTTGGGCCTGATTCTGATGCGAGTTGGAAAGCTTCCCGACCGAATCAGTTTGGAAATGGTTTCTGACCCACTCGGATCGGGAGAGTCCAACCGACGGAGTACGATGCATCCGGATGCTTCCAGATACGATTTGGTTGGACTCCCATTGACTTCAATGGGAGCATATGTTCCTAACCGCATCAGAATCAGGCCCTAGGTGGGAATGCTTTAGTAACCGCATCAGAATCAGGCCCTTTGCGGTTAGGAAGGCATTTGCTCCTTCCAAATCGGATCGGGAACGTGTCTTCTCGACCCAGGGCCCAATTATGATGCGGTTAGGAACATATGCTCCCATTGAAGTCAATGGGAGTCCAACCAAATCGTATCTGGAAGCATCCGGATGCATCGTACTCCGTCGGTCGGACTCTCCCGATCCGAGTGGGTCGGAAACCATTTCCAAACCGATTCGGTCGGGAAGCTTTCCAACCCGCATCAGAATCAGGCCCAAAGTGTAGAAATGTTATGCTATGTTTCTAAGTGTATGTTTAAAGTATATGAAGTGTGTATATATGTTGTTTAATATACTGTATGTGTATGTTTGTGTGGGTGGGTATGTTTTTTTCTCTTTTTGTAGGTTTCGTTCTCGGAATCCCGTTTTGGAGAGGATAGCGTTTTTTTAAATTAAAAGTGTGTATTAGTATTTAATACTAATATTTATTTAACACTTTCTTAATTTTCAGGTTTCCTGAAGCGTTTCTTTTTTAAACACTATTTTTGGGTTTTTTATGGTTTTAAAGTCGTTGGATTTATCGATGCTGGATTGTTTTTGGGGAACAGTTGTATTTTTACATTTTTGTTTGGGTGAATTTTAATTATTATTTGGATTGAGAGATACCTGGATGGATTCCCTATTTTTGGATTACGTTTTTGAGCTACAGAAATGGTAAGTGTTTTATTTAATAAATGTGGGAGGGTATTTTCATTATGTTAATTGATATATGTGTAATGTTCGGTAAAATGTAAATAAAATGTCAATATATGTTTTTATAACTGCATTTTACATTATGACACATTATTTATATTTTACAAAAATTAAGCAAAATTATATGGACAGTTATCAAATGTGTTTTGTAGGAAAGTCTTTTTCTATTGTTTTAAGGAAGTTTTTAAAGAATTGTTTTTGCTATTAGTGACAGGTATTCTAGGCCTCTAGTAGTTGGGTATAGTGTTACTTGACTTTGTAGTAAGTCGTACATTCTTTTGGTTTGTTTTGTGAGTTTAGGGCCTATTTGAGTTACAGATTGTTCCATCCTAAGGGGTCGATTACGATGTCGGGCGGATCGCCACCGCCTGCATGGCGGTGGCGATCCGCCCGCCATGTCGCTCCGTCCGCCAACAAATTCCCCCGCCATATTACCATGGCGGAGGGGCATCCCGGCAGACGGTAAGACCGTCGCATGTTTCCGCCTCGGCCGAACAGTCGACCGGGCGGAAAAGGATTTAATATGGTGGCGGTGCCTGCAAGACACCGCCATCCATATTATGATGCCGGCGGAGAATGAGCCTTTCCATGGTGGCGTCGCCGCCATGGAAAGGCTCGCGATTCTTGCTGTTGGGGGCCCGTTGCGGGCCCCAGGGTGTTGGGGGGTGGGGGCTGCACATGGGGGTACCTATGGTACCCCCTGCATCTGCATGCACAAGGTGGCAGGCACCGCGCGGTGCCTGTCACGTTGTGCATGCAGATGCACAACATGAATTTCCAGCACTGTGGCGGGCGGTGTTGTGAGCACCGCCCACCACAATGCTGGAAATGGGGATGCCACCGCCACCGTGGCGGTGGCATCCTAATCACATGTGCGGGACCGCTGCACACATAGCGGGCGGTCCCATTTACCGGGGCGATGGCGGGCGGACAAAGTCCGCCCGCCATCATTATCGGCCCCTTAAGTTCCTGGTAACTTTGTTCTTTTTGTATGGCTTGGAGTAATTTATGTAGGGTAGGTATCCCTCTTCCTGTTGTTGATTGGAAGGCATTATGCCATCCTTCAACAGCATTGTTGGTTTTGGCTTGTTTATTTAAGGTGCTTAAGTAGACATTCCACCAAGGAATGTGGAATTTGGGTAGTCTTCTGTGCCCTGATCTGTGGAGTCTTCCCACCCAGGTATCCTCAAAGTAATGCAATAGTGGGCTTAGTTTTTCTTCATGTCTTTTGTAGTAGGGACTTTCAATTAGGATATTGTAGTGCTCTGCTACCTCAGTTACTGGAACATAGGCCAGTGCAATTAATTTCTTATATTGATATACAAAGGTACTGTCTGTTGCATACTCAACACTTAGGGGTCTATTACGATGGCGGGCGGACAAAGTCCGCCCACCACCGCAACGGAGAATGGGACCGTCCGCCATAGGAGCGGCGGTCCTGCCATTGGGATTAGGATGCCACCGCCACGGTGGCGGTGGCATTCCGCATATATTGAATTGCGGCGGGCGGTGCTGTAAGCAGCACCCGTCACAATGCAATATATGCAAGTTGTGCTTTTGCATGCACACCGTGACAGGCACCGCGCGGTGCCTGCCACCTTGTGCATGCAAATGCAGGGTGCACCCCCATCCCCCAACATCTGGGTGGGCCCACGATGGGCCCCCAACAGCAAACACCGTATGCCTTTCCATGGCGGCAACGCCGCCATGGAAAGGCTGCTCTCCATATTAGGATGGCGGTGTCTAGCAGACACCGCCACCATATTAGGCCCCTTTACCGCTGTCGGACCGGCGGAAAACCGGCGGACGGTCCGCCGGGTTCCCCCCGTCATCGTAATATGGCGGGGGGAAATGGCATGCGGGCGGTGAGAAATGGCGGGCGGATCACCACCGCCATACGGGCGGTGGCGATCCGCCCGTCATTATAATGACCCCCTTAGGGTTGATTTTGTAGATGTCTCCAGAGACATTGATTAAAGTGGTAATAGCAACCCTGGATTGCTGTATGGGGGTAGCATTTTAGTATACTATTGATCATGGCATGCTCAAAATCAATAATTATTTTCTGAGGAAATAATTATTGGTTTTATCTTTTATTTGGTTTAAAATTTCAAGAGTAGGTATATTGTTGTTTATTGGGGAGTAGGGTATAGACAAATGGAATATTACTATTTTGGAAAAAGCCATGTATTGTGTATAACTGATAGAATGGTTTTGGGACAAATTTTGAATGTCCCATCCATCATCCAAGTATTACATTGTTGCAATTTAACTAAATTGTTTGCAGTAGCAAACATAATAATTCGTTTGTCTTTGCATTTATTGTCAAAAAATATGAATGGTTCATTGCTGTGTGTCGAACACGAAGGAACCACATGGTTCCCTTTCAAGCTGCACTGCCAAACGAATCCAATGAACCAAATTCATATTTAGCTCCTTAGTTGCTCCACTTTTCACTTTCTTTACTTCGTTATTTTACCCTTAGTTTATTCAATCCATTTTACTAGTTTTTCTTGACCATTCGCAGTTTTTCACAAAATACGCAGGAGTATCTGATGTTCCACATGCCACGCTTTATTAAAAAACCCAATGCATTTCGGGACAACCCTTCATCAGGGGTATCTAGGAAAAAGGCATTTAAAAACCATCAGTCAAATATCACACGTAATACAATGTAAAAAACCACTCATTTTAAATTCCAATACTTTAAACACTTGAATGAATATAACATTTCAATGCTATTACATCCTCCGTCTAAATATCAACCATAGTCTAATCACCACATTACCCTCACGCTATGCATATCTCAGGTAAAAGCATTCAAAGTTGCTTAATCCCTCGTGACCCTGTGTTCACCTCCAAAAACTTCATTTTATCTCTGTGCCAGAATACCACCAGATTAAAGTGCACTCGTGCCCCCACGTTTATCGGTAGTAACTGCTATTATTTCACGGATTTCATACAAACTCCACAATGCTTACCGTGACATGTGCTTCACTAGCTCATCTAAACCTTGTACGGTGTCATTTCTTGTAAAAGTTTTGCCGTTTCTTCTTCTCCCTTATAAACCCCTACTTCCCCTCAGGTGATCTGTCACATGTCATGGTGTGCTTGCTAAAATGTGGACCGGATTTCAACTAATGCACTCACTATTTCGCGCTAACACACTCAATGTCCCAAAATCCTTTGGAAATGTCTAAAACAAAATCCTCTATCATCCATCGCGCTTTTCTTATCCTCCAACCTATTAAGCAAGCGTAACACTTTATTTAAATAAATAGCGCCTCGGATATTCAACATTTCATTAAAACATAGTATGGGTAAAGTGGTACGATAACGAACAAATCAAATTTGACCACAATAATTATGTCCACATCATCTATATAAAATGAGTTATTCAGTCCGTGTAATTATGCTCATGCATGGTAAAGAAACATCACTCCTGCGTAGTTCATATAGTTCACCCTGTATACAGATCTCACTTTACAGGGTGAACTATATAGACTCTGCAAAATGATCTTTCTACATGCATGAGCTACATGAACTAATCATTTTATATAGATGATGTGGACATATTATTGTGGTCAAATTGTTTGTTAGATTGCTCGTACCGCTGCCACATATGTTTTAATGAAATGTTGAATATCGAGCGTATTTATTTAAATAAAGTGTTGCAGCTGCAATAGGTCGGAGGATAGAAAAGCGCGATGGATGATAGAGATTTTGTTTTAGGCATTTCCAAAGATTACAGGACATTGAGTGTGTTAGCGCAGCGAATGTGAGTGCATGGTTGATCCAGTCCACATTTTACAGCACACATGTATGTGAAGATCACCTGAGTAGGGGTCATAGGGAAGAAAAGCATAAAACTTTACAGAAGTGACTTGCCGTAGGCAAATTTAGATGAGCTGAGTGAGCACATGTCGCGATGCATTGTGAGTTTGTATGAAATCCGTGAAATAATAGCAGTTACTACCGATAAGCGTGGGGGTACGAGTGCGCAATCTGGTGGTATTCTGAGTACAGAGATAAAATGAAGTTTTGGAAGTGAACTCACGGTGACAAGCGATGCTGAATGCTTTTACCTGAGATATGCGCTAGCGTGAGTCATGTGGTGATTAGACTATGGTTGATATTTAGGCGGAGGATGTAATAGCATTGAAATGTTATGTTTATTCAGAGTGTTTAAAGTATTGGAATTTAGAGTGGTTTACATTGTATTGCGTGTGATATTTGACTGATGGTTTTTAAATGACTTTTTCCTAGATACCCCTGATGAAGGGTTGTCCCGAAATGCATTAGATTTTTAATAAAGCGTGGCATGTGGAACATCAGATACTCCTGCGTATTTTGTGAAAATGCGTAGTCAAGAAAAACAAGTAAAATGGATTGAATAAACTAAGGATAAAATAGCGAAGTAAAGAAAGTGAAAAGTGGAGCAGCTAAGGAGCTAAATATGAATTTGGTTCATTGGATCGTTTGGCGAGTGCATGCTGAAGGGAACCATGTGGTTCCCTTCGTGTTCGGCTCTATGATTGCAGCGCGATTGGGCGGAGCGCTAAACAAGCATGCACGCCTTTACAAGGTGAAATGAAGAAACATTAATATAAGTATGAAAAATGGAATTGATAAATCAGGAGTGCATCTCACCACCTTTGTCCTATATCATTGCTGTGTGTGACACTTAGCTCAGGGGGAATTTCTACCTCTTGAAAGGTTCTAGGGGCAGGTGTACTAGTTGTAGTGGCTTTTTTTGTCTTGCTATGGTTCTTTTTAAAGAGTCAATAGATGGTAATTGACTAGATGCATGTTGGGGCACTGTTAGTAATTGCTCCTTCAGTATCTCAGTGGTAGGTCTATCTGTGCTAGTGCTAGCTTCTTTTATATTTTCAAGGGCATTTCTAATTTCTATCTCTGTTACATTTGATGGATGGTTATGTTCTTTAACAGATGTAACAGTCGTTTCCTGTGTAATAGCCCTACCATAGCATTTACTTGAATAATATTTACTGCATTTCCAAAACACCCTTAAACCACTACGTTTTTCTTGGGTGTATACATAACCCATATAACACAATAACATTTTGCCTTTTTGTGACTTAATAAATTGGGATCCTTCAGTCATGCTGGTCTGTTTAATTCTAAGGGAAATATTTATAAATATTAATTGATATAATACAGTACATATTAAAAGAAAATACATATACATTTCATTGCATATACTTACTATGTTGCTGTTAAGGTAACTGAAGATGGTGTTGGTTATTTTCAAATTTCTGTTTTCTTTTTTCGAAAATATTTCTGTTGGTAAGAAGAAATATAATGTTATAATGTTTGTTCTATTAATTTATAGGTGATGGGGAACTTGGGGATAATGGGTTTTTAGTGGGTACTTTAGGGAATTGTGGAATATAAAACAGAAATATACTTACTTTTTAAATGATGTTTTTGTTGATGTAGTAGAAGTAGTTTTGGGATGTCTTGTGGAAGGTATCTGTAGAGGAGACATAAGTGCAAGATAGATATATTAGTATATGACATTTTGAATTATTTTTAAGTGAAAAGTCTAAGGGGCCGATTCCGATCTCGGCCGGTAGGGCTCCGAATCGGATTCGGCATAACCGGATCCAATTCGGAGCCCTATTTCCCGACCGATTCGTACGCGCGTCCGGACGAGCGAGTGCGATGCGAAATCGCCGACCGACTCGTTCGGGCGTCCCAACCACTCCGACCGACTCGTTCCCGGGTCGAACCGCACCCGACCGACTCGCTCGGACCACGACTCGCACCGCGCAATGGAACGTTCCCGGCCGGGTAAGTGCGATGCGCGCCGCGGGCCGAGTCCGACCGACACGCGCCGTCCGGCTCGAAAGAGCAGTCGGGCCGTACTCGAGGGTCCGTGTCGGACCCCTGTGCAGCGTGGCCGCGCGAAGTCGCACACAGGGGGACCCATGGGTCCCCCTACCTGTGCGTGTACGGCGTGAGTCGCTTCGCCGCGTACCCGCTGTAGGGGACACCCTTGTTTGCCTCGCACCCATTGAGGCAATGGGAGCCCGCGTACGCGTTGTACGACCGGGTCCCATTGACTTCAATGGGAGTCCGACCCGACTTCGAGTACGATAGCATACGGACGCGTCGTACTCGTTCGGTCGGGCTGCACGGGTCCGATTCGGTCGGAAATCTCTCCGGGTCCGGCTCGGTCGGAGAGATTTCTGGCCCGAATCGGAATCGGCCCCTAAGTAGTGTTTTAGTTTAAATAGCGTTTTACTTACTTGGTGCTGTTGTAAAAAATTTTCACAGTAGTAAATCTACTTTCTGGGAGTAATCTGGCAGAGTTTCCTCTTCTTTTTTCTGTAGGGTTGTAGTTTGTATTATGTGTAAAAATTTCTTGTTTATATAGGGGTCGATTCCGATGTCGCCAAAAGCGCCTTCCCAATGCTATTCGTAGGCTTACCTTAAGTACGACCCGTATCCGGAGCTTTTTCCTACAAACTAGCAAGTACGATGCGTATAACAGGCAAATCTCCGACTGAATCGTCCGCTCCGATTCGTGCACTATGTCAGTAGCGAACAGGCTCAGGAAACACGGAAACCAAGTCGTACGGAGGCGCAACCTAACCAATTTCCGGATACGCAAGTACGATGCGTCCCCAATACGCGCCAGCTCCAGCACGTCACAGCATCCGGACGAGGCATATGAATGAAAGCTCCGAGTCGCGCCAGAACACGATCAACGGGGACGAGACGGAGCAGCCATGCATCCAATCGCGCATGTCTTCCCTATACTGTACGCCCATCGTTACTGACGCGCACGACGCAGAAGGTAAGTTAGACACCTACCACACACCAAAATGTCACGAGTACACGAAAGGAAACACCACCATAGGGGGGTGGATGCTTATCCCAAATAGCATATCCCACCCATAGGGGGGTGGATGCCTATCACTCACAGTATTGTCCACCCCATAGGGGGGTGGATGCCTATCACTCCCAGCATATCCCACCCATAGGGGGGTGGATGCCTATCACTCACAGTATTGTCCACCCCATAGGGGGTGGATGCCTATCACTCCCAGCATATGCCCACCCATAGGGGGTGGATGCCTATCACTCCCAGCATATCCCACCCATAGCGGGGTGGATGCCTATCACTCCACAGTATATGTCCACCCCATAGGAGGGTGGATGCCTATCACTCACAGTATTGTCCACCCCATAGGGGGGTGGATGCCTATCACTCACAGTATTGTCCACCCCAGAGGGGGTGGATGCCTATCACTCACAGCATATGCCCACCCATAGGGGGGTGGATGCCTATCACTCACAGTATTGTCCACCCCATAGGGGGTGGATGCCTATCACTCCCAGTATTGTCCACCCCATAGGGGGTGGATGCCTATCACTCACAGTATTGTCCACCCCATAGGGGGGTGGATGCCTATCACTCCCAGCATATGCCCACCCATAGGGGGTGGATGCATATCACTCACAGTATTGTCCCACCCCATAGGGGGTGGATGCCTATCACTCACAGTATTGCCCACCCCATAGGGGGGTGGATGCCTATCACTCCCAGCATTATCCACCCCATAGGAGGGTGGATGCCTATCACCCACAGTATTGTCCACCCCATAGGGGGGTAGATGCCTATCACTCACAGTATTGTCCTCCCCATAGGGGGGTGGATGCCTATCAGAATGACCATCCCCACTCATAGGGGGCAGGATGCCCATCAACACCAGGATACACACACATAGGGAGACTAAGCAAACCACCCCCTCTACCATCTTTGCAACATTGCATGTTTGTATGTGACAAATGCTCACAACACAGATTGTGGCAGTGGACATACAATGTGACTCACAACACATGTGTGCCCAAAATGTTAATGTGTGTCACTAATATCCTGCTGCAACTGATCACTGTTGTAATGGGACATAAACCCCCCATCACCACAGTGACCAAAAGGTCATTGTGTACATGAAAATAGCAGCATCTTCAAAACAGCATGCATGAGTCCGTGTCCAAATTGCACAAGCAATGTTGTGGCAATGTAGTGGTTGTGTCACATAAAAACATAGATTTGGTTTGGCAAATATTGCCGTGTATCACAAGAACACCCTCTGCCATGTGCAGACAAGCAATGGCCATGACCCTTGACAATGACTCCAGTGAACAGTTAGACAATGTGCAAAGTGAGCACCATGAGGAATACACACATATCAACACCAACAGACACACACACTAAGGAATCCTGTGGAGACTGTAGATGTTATGTGAACAAGTCCCATACCATGTCAGCAATGGGAGATACCAAACATGATGAATGTGCAGGCCGATGAGCCAGGAGACACAGGGACACTAGGGTAAAACCTCCCAAAAACATACTGCCAATGGCCGGGAAAAGACATAACAGTGCAGTGGTGCCGTAGCACAAACACAGACACCATTACAATAGCAAGTTCATGATACACATCATCAACATCATGTACATAATATGCAACACCACTGGATAACAAAAATGGCTTTATTCAGCAATAAAATATATATGAATGTTCATGCCACGATGCAAAAAGGCCAATGGCCAGTCCATCAAAGAGTCCAACCAGGGTAACAGGTGAAAACTTGTCATCCATTTATTGCCTGCACTGCTATGGACCAGGGACATCTCACCCCTTGGAGGGGCATACATAGTGGCAGGCCAGGCACCGCAGGGACAGGATCAGGGGACAGGAGAATGGGGCAGGGGAGGTGTGGTGGGTGCAGGAGTGACGCCAGCAACTGCAGTGGAGGGGTCTGACACAGTGGGCGCCGTCACCACTGCTGGGCACAAGTCAGATGTGGGGTTTACCTGCACCACTGCAGTGTGCGGGACAGATGTGGTGGACGGGCTCTCAACTGCAGTGCCCAAATCAGACGGGTGGGATGTCCCTCCTACTGCAGTGCCAACATCAAGAGGAGTGAAATGGGGTTCAGATGAGGTGGGCAGGACAGAGGGGGGAGACACGGTTTCCACACCAGTGGCAGGAACAGGCTGAGCATGTGAGGCGGGGGTGGAAGTGCATGTGGAAGGGGGGAGGGCCTAAGCATCCTGGGTATGCGGTATGGGTGTGTGGGTGAACCTGGTGCAGGGAATGGCCGTAGGACCTGTGTATTGGCATCCGGGGTGCTGCAGGATGGAGAGTGTGAGGTGGAAGCCTGTGCTTTTGGTGGTGTCTTACCCTTCCTGGTCCGGGGAGACTTGCGGGTGGGGGCCTCAGTGTCCATGCGCCTGGGGGAGGGTGTCCGTTTTGCAGGGGAACTCCCCTCTGTGTGTGCTGACTTCCTCTTCCCCTTGTAAGTTGGAGCAGATGGTTCTGTGGGGAAGAGGCCAAGGTCACAGAGGAAGAGCTGCTTGGAAGTGGGGGCAGTAGGTGAGGCAACGGAAGGTGTTTTGGAGGGAGAGGCATCTGAGGAATGCGGAGTGCTTGTGGATGCCTGTATGTGTGTCTGTGACCCATCCCCTGTGTGTGTGCCATCAGTCCCCGGAGTGTGCGTGCTTGTGGATCGAGACTTTGGCTTGCGTGTCTGTGTGCTGCCATTGCCTGATGTGGTGCGTGCATGTGCGGGTGTGTGTGTCTGTTGGACAGGCAGGGGAGTGGTGACTGTGGATGTGGCAGAGGTAGCAGGGGTGAGGGCCTGTTGGAGGAGGGACACTGCTGCCGTCTGTGTGGAGGCCATGGCCTGAATGGTCCGATGTAGGGCAGACATGTTTGATGAGATGCCCTCCATGAAGGACACCAGTTGTGTCAACAGACTGGTGTGGCAATGGAGGACACTCAGCATCGCTGTCTGACCTACATGGAGCTGCTTCAGTAAGTCCACAGACTCCACACTCAGGGCAGCAGGGCAGACAGGGGCAGGTGGTGCGGTGCCTGGCACGAAGGAGACATGCTCCCTTACACGGGAGCCTCCACGGACATCTGGAATGGGAGCAGAAGGGAGGGTGGAGATGGTGGTGGTGGCGGGGCCAGACCTGCTAGGTGTTGTCTGGGGGCTGCTGGCACCCGCCTCCACAAGGGAGTCATCACTGAAGCTGGCGTGTTCCTCAGCCGAGGTGGGCATAGCCGAGGTCTCCTCAGTGTGGCCCCCCTCACCCTCCGTTCCACTGGGTCCCTCCGAATCCTCCGCAGCGGACCCTGTCTGGCGCTCTGGCTCCTCATGGTCCGTGGAGCTGTCTCCTCCAGTGTCCGTAGATGTAACTGCAAATCAACAGGGTAAACAGAGAAACATCAGTCACCTGTATAGACATCACACATCACAGTCAGAACAGCACATGACAGCGCACGTTTGTGCATCATTTGCAGTAAATACTCTTAAGTGCAGACACATATTTGTAAAACACACATGTCAGTCTGCCAGCAAACCATGCCCCTCATATCCTACATGTCCATGGAGACATCAGTCTGGTGCATGTAGCCAGACACGACTCATTTGTGCACACATGCACCACATAGACAGTTGCCTGAACTGCAGGATTTGTGATGGAAATGTGTCAGTACACACATATACCATCTCCTGCCACTGAGTTTGTACATGTGTCAGGTAAAGGGATGGCCAAAGTAATTGTCAGTAATATGGATATGCTTCCTTCACCACACACCATGATGTGCTCATGTCTTGCTGGACGATGCCACAATTGAGTGCATGCAGGACAACTTCCATCACTGCAGGATACACTAGAGCAAATTAAACAACATGCTACAGGGCAGTCTGGGTAATCAGTCATTGCTGCCTTCTGTCACTGGGGCAGTGCATCACAAAACCAACAGTCTGCACTGTATCTCAATCATGTAGTTGTGGGGAATATAAGCCCTGCATCTGTCAAGTGCACATGTTGCCCCACTGCTACCCACATGTTAAGGCAAATGATGATCCCACGTCCAACATATGCCACAGTAGAGTGACAGCAAGCACAAGTCTGGCAACATGAGCACATCACAGTCTGATGACAATGAAGTATAGCTGCCTGCACTTAAATTTTGGAAACACCATCAGGCACAGTCAAGTGATTACACACCGATGTTTGACCCCATCGTGAAGATCCAACAGCCACATGTCAGCTGTCTGACCACCCAAAAATAATTGACACCCCAGGAGTCTAAAAAGCTAGCCCACTCCACAATGAGACAGAGGCTGACACCTGATTGCACATTGCACAATGCATTCAATTTACTTTGACACACATGATTAGGAGAACTGAGTGTACACCATGTCCGGAGTAGACATACCTGACCTGGTCCATGTGCAACATGGGATTAGCCCGAACAGTAGGCATGTGTCCATGCATGTGTGACACACATGATGGACATACTTCAGAGATCACAACATTGTCACACATGCTGCATGTGTGTGTGGGTAACACCCCAGACACATATGGCGAGGCAGAGCATCAACTAGGACACGTATGTATGGCCCACACAGAGTGCATGTCACATATCTGTCAATGTGCAGATACATGTCAATAAATTCCACACTCATGAAGGCTAATACATACTGCCAGTAGCAGATGCGGTCCCCCACATCAACCTTGGACAACAGCAGGCCCCCCCGTGAGACATGTCACTGACTGAAAGGGACACACCTGTGTATCAGATGAGGAAGGGCCATTACAGAAATAATGGACATGATTCTAGTTCAAGCAGACAGACAAACTGTGGTAGCGTAACCAGGCTGAAGGAATGCAAAGATCATGTTAGACACAGTTCACAGACAAGGCATGCACTTACCCCCTCCTTGCTGCTGTCTGGCCTTTAACAGCCCATCCAGGTCAGGGAAGACCACTGGCAGAATCCGGCGCATGTGGGGGGTCAGGGTCCGGTGTCCGCCCCTACTGCGAGGAGGCGACAGCTTCAGCAGGACTCTAGCAATGCGTCTGCTCCAGCCACGTAGGTCCTGCCACCTCTTCTGGCAGCTGCGGATGCGACGCCTGTGGACCCCCACAGATCGAACTGCCCTGGCAATGGTCAGCCAGATCTCCTGTTTCTGATGGGCATCAACCTGTGAGGATGACAAAGTTAAAGGGCCATTAACACACATACAACATGTTTGTGCATCACACAGTTGGATAAACATGTGCTTTTCACAAGGGCATCTGATGTACACAGGTAGTGCAACTATGTGGATGGACACTTGTCCTGCATCACCAACATGGAAACATTGCCTGGGTAGTATGACCGTCTCTAAATGCACTCTCACAGCACAGTACCTGTTCAGTGCAGGTACCTGCACACTTTGGGTGTGACAACTACTGAGTGAACATGCTAGCCAATGCTTCACACAATGCCATTAGTGCTAGTCAGACAAGATGCACAATGAGAGAGGATGTGGACTGCACACTCACCTGCTCCCCTGGTTTCCCATACAGCTTGCTGTACTGTGGTAGGAGGCTGTCCAGCAGGGCCTGGTTTTCCTCCTCTGTGAAGGCTGGGGCCCTCTCCACAGTACGTGCCATCCTTGGAGCCAGAGGATACAGAGACAGCAGCAGTGGTAGCAGAGATGTCTATATGGAGCATTCAGTGCAGGCAAGTGAGCTCTCAGGGCAAGACACAGCCTTATATTTGTGCTGCAGAGGCAGAATCGGTCCCATGCGTACAAAGCGATAGGTCCGACTCGTTCGCATCCTATGAATTAGTCCAATCCATGAGATAGGACGCATCGGACACGCCTACCGCAACTTTCAAAATACCTGCATCATGACAGTTTAGATTTTGATACATTTGTTCTAAAAGTTAACCGAATCGTACCCTACGCGAATCGTGCACGATGCAAAATGCGCGCCTGTCACCATGACGACCAACAGGCAACCAGTGCGTCCGGCTCGGTCAGGATGTGGCAGACGCGTGTATTGAAAACTCACCCGCGTCGAACAGCATTGAATCAAGCATGCAATCTGTCAGTCCGGCTCGGTCAGGATGTGGCAGACGCGTGTATTGAAAACTCACCCGCGTCGAACAGCATTGAATCAAGCATGCAATCTGTCAGTCCGGCTCGGTCAGGAGGTGGCAGACGCGTGTATTGAAAACTCACCCGCGTCGAACAGCATTGAATCAAGCATGCAATCTGTCAGTCCGGCTCGGTCAGGAGGTGGCAGACGCGTGTATTGAAAACTCACCCGCGTCGAACAGCATTGAATCAAGCATGCAATCTGTCAGTCCGGCTCGGTCAGGAGGTGGCAGACGCGTGTATTGAAAACTCACCCGCGTCGAACAGCATTGAATCAAGCATGCAATCTGTCAGTCCGGCTCGGTCAGGAGGTGGCAGACGCGTGCATGCAATGCCCACTCATCAACTCAGACAATGTATGTATGAATAATGGCATGCTGTATGCCCTGTGTGGATGGAGTTCTGCACATGTCAAATGGGACAGACACAATAGACAAGACTACTCACATTATGATCCTAGCTTACAGTGCAACTATAGCAGTGTTTGTGAGGGACATGACTAGTGTGAGTGACCACTTCACAGATCATCCTCCTATGCTTGGCCACTGTCCCAGGGGATCATTGTGTTGTGTAGGTCATACATCACATCATGACAATGTCCAGACCATGACAGTGTTGTGCATGGTGACAAGCTGTCTGTATGTAGTGTTGTTGCTAGGTCGTAATACCTTGTCCATGTCTGTGTACATTCAATGCATGTGCTATTTGACCTAAGAATCTATGGCTGATACTTAATTGTGTGTGTGTTGTGCATGTTACAATTGATCACATGGAGAGTGTCAGAGAACAGTGAGTAGTCACAGTACTACACAGGATTATTTGGTAATACATGAAATAATTGTGTGTATGTTCATGCTCACATTGCTGTAATTTCTGGATTAGGTCAACCTCAGACATCTGACTTCACTGTGTCATCATTGTAAGTGCCACGCAATCTGTTGATACTGTATTACTTGAAGTTTAATTCATATAGTAATATGTGTACATACTTTGTCATGTGTTCCTCAGGGCACCAAATGTCCACAGACCCTTCCCGGATCTTGAAACCATGGTGGAGCGTGAGTGCATGAGGAAATACAGGTTCACAAGGGCATTAATTTTGGAATTGACAGACCAGATGTCACCACACTTGCTACCTGGACGCACATATCCCTTTGCCCTGACCCCCAAGGTGAAGGTGATGGCGGCACTACATTTTTTTGCCACAGGTTCGTTCCAGTTTACTGTGTCTGATGCTGGTGGGATGTCCCAGACGATGTTCAGTCGAGTGCTCCGGGATGTGTGTGAGGCCATGTTGAGGTTCCTCGACCTGTACATACATTTTCCCACACCGCCACAGTTCCGTGCCATTAAGGATGACTTTTATGCCCTGGGACACATGCCACATGTGATTGGATCGATTGATGGGACACATGTGGGTTTGGTTGCACCACGAGCCCATGAACAGGTTTACAGGAATCGTAAACACTTTCATTCAATCAATGCCCTTGTGGTATGTCTGGCGGACCAGATCATCTCCCATGTATGTGTGCGTTTCCCGGGATCTGCACACGACGCATACATAATGAGGATGAGTCGGATCCCCCAGCTGATGTCCCAGTTCATGAATGAGCGTGCCTGGCTTGTTGGTGAGTCAAGTTGTCAGTGTCAGTTGTGTGATCATTGTCTGTCATGTTGTACCCTGTTGTTGCTCAACTGATCCTTCATATTTGATAATTTTAGGAGACTCTGGATACCCAAACATGCCCTGGTTGCTGACACCACTCAGGAACCCGGTCACACCTGCTGATGTCCGTTACAACGGGGCACATGGGCGGACCAGGCGTGTGATTGAGCGCACATTTGGGCTGCTGAAGACCAGATTCCGCTGCCTTGACCGGACAGGAGGTGCCCTTCAATATTCCCCAGAGAAGGTGTGCAAAATCATTATAGTGTGCTGCATGCTTCACAACAAGGCTGTGAGGAATAAGCTACCGCTCATTCAGGATGACAGGGACCAACGTCCTCCCTCATGGGAGGATCCAGGCCTGGGGAACGTTGCCAGTGAGGAGGAGGAGGAAGAGGAGGTGGATGTCAGGAGACAGCTCATTGACAACTTCTTTGCTTGAGTGTAAGTATGCATATATGTCTGATGATGCCTTTCCTAAGCGTGATGTGTGTATGTAGGACAATATGTTGTGATATGTGTGTGGGTCAGCTAATTTACAGGCTCATTGCCGTTGTACAGTGTATGTTAAGTTATGATGGTCTCCACTACATTGTTGTATTCACTCCTAGCAATTGGTCAGAATTTACAATGGACAATAGTGAGTCAATGATTGGATATGTCATCATGGCAAGTTGTATTTAAGACTGTACTATGTCTCTCCTTCACAGGCTCCTTTGGCTGTTGTGTGGGTACACACAACGCTGTTCCATAATGGATTTTCAATTTGGACCAGTACTCTCTGACAGCCAATCTATTTGGTCAGATTTGTCTTTTCTTTGGTTTATTTGGATACTTGGAACTGTAATCAGTTTGCTTTTGTGTTGAGCAGAGCTTCTGCCTGTGTAATAAACCTGTTACACACATTGATGTTTGCCTTCTCCGTAGCAAAAACATGCTACAACCGTTCATATCATGTTTTTCTGCCATGGTGTTCATTTCATTAGACAATGGTCTTTGTTTGTGCGGTTCAATGGTTTTTATTTGACAACAGTGTGTGCAATGTTTAATGTTGCATGTGCTATGTGTGTTGTGCTGACCTTGCGTGGCTATCTCTGGTATGTGTCATGTGACATTTCTTCATGAGGCGGTAGATGAATTGTAAGCTGGTCCCTAGGATCATGCTGTATTATGCTAAAGTTACCAGAGCCAAGCTGACATAATAGCTTTGTGTGTGACATTTTAGCACACATTCTTTCTGTGATTGTAGTGCAAGATGCCTTTGAGTCCACATGAGATCATTTTGGTACTGTTGAAGCGCTGCGCCACAAGGTTGAAAAACAGGACTCTTTGTAATGGTAGAACTAGTCAGCACGGATAGTTTCGCCATGAACTGCTACACTTTGTTACACATAAGTGGAATACTTGCATTACATTGACGCACAGGGCAATAATCTACACAGATGGAAGATCTACGTATACGCACCAGCGCTTTGCTGTGCATATGCTGTGACCAGTACTCCTACTGTCTGAGGTGAGCGGTTGACCCGTATTGCCACAGAGTTCTTCAATGGTTTGTAGAATCTGTCACCATCACAGGGAGGGTGGTGCTTTCCACACTGAGGTTGTAAACACATTTCACCTGTACTATTATGTTTGATTATGGAATTGTATGTTGTTTGAGAATCATGTTTACTGCTGCTGGGGCTAGCTCGTATGCTGCATTGTAGGACAACAGTCAGAGATTGTTTTTTCTCAGACGTGAATTATTGAACATTACACACACTCTGATTCATGATTTGGTGGACAAGCATGGGTGAGTGAGCGTGAATGTGTGCATTGCTACCTTGCTTCGGAGATGTTGTTGGTGCTGGCTACTGGGTGGTAGAATCATTGGGTGTCTTCTGCATATATTTTGTTGAGATGATGAGACACCAGAGGTAGTAGGTCATTGGATTGTGTGTTCTGATGTGCAACTAATGTCCAGCCATCCTTCGACAACGGCCTATTTTGCCGTGCATACTTCTGTATGAGAAGAATCACTACCACAGAACTCATGCACCTCAGTGTGAGACAGTGCCAGGTGATACAGATCATGAGCTAATAAGTGGGTACAGTGTACAATTCACAGATGACACAGGGATTGTGTGAATATGAATTTATTAATGTGCATGTGACAAAATCTAACAGGTAAAGGTGATTGCATTCCCAAATTTATTATCCACAGTTCATAGAGGAGTTGGAAGTGTTGTCAGATGAAAATCCTTCTGAGCGAAATCCACAGTCCATTTGGCATTTAGTCCAACTTACATGCTCCATCCCATGTGGGAGAGTCCAGGGACTGTCAACAAAGTGAATGATTTGCACACAATGGAGGATATCCAGAGCATTTATTTGGTTCCGGGGGGATGCATGTCCATCAGTCTCTCACTTGCCATCCTTCCTTGGACGGCCCCTCCTCTTCTTTGTTGGGGGTGGACCCTCAGTATCAGGCTGCTGCAGCGGAGGGGACTCTACGCCAGACTCCTCATCCCTCCCTGTGGCAGTTGCCGATGTAGAGGCAACAGGTGTGGAGTGCACACGGGGAGGTGGGGTAATGTTGGTGGTTATCTGGCGTAGGCATGTAAGTATGTCCCTATGCACCGCAGTGAGATTGTCTATTTTCGACCAGTTGGACTCCATACGGTCCATGTGTTGGTCCATACGGTCCATGTGTTGGTCCACACGGTCCATATGGTTGTCCATCCGGTCGAAATGTGCAGCCTGCTGATGTTTTATGTCCCTGAGGATCCCGACAACCTGGCCAAAGTCTCCGGTGCATTCGCGATATACATCGAAAATGCGTTGTAACTCGGGGTCAGCTTGTTGTTCGACACCAGCTGTGGGACGTGTCCTCCCACCACGCACCCTCACACTACTCCTTTCCCTACCCGCACGGACATTGCCTGGCGTAGCACGCACTGACAGCTCCTGTCCCCCTTCATTGTTGACAGGGCTGGTATTTCCTGCCAAATCCTGATTGGGCTGTCTTGCTGTGTTCCCAGGGTTTTGTTATCTGGGTGTGTCCGTGGGGATCCGGGGCATCTGGATGTTAATGGACGTTGCAGGAGTGGTCGCTGGGGCTGCTGATCATACTGGTGCCGCATGCTGACCCACACCGGAGGTGCCAGGTTGGTTCCCATCGCCCGAGGAGGTGTGAGAGTCATCCACACTGGAGGTCTCAGTGTCCGACGTTGTGCTGGAGCTGCTGGTGGACTCTGAATCTTCTCCAGATGATGCCCTCTGATCTGGAGTGCCTGTGGGGAGTAGAGAGACACAATGTTAGTTGTGTATTTTCAGATGTTATGTTGTCATGCACAGCCAAATGTGAAGATGTTGTGGATAATGTTGTGTTTCCTTCGTATTTCTACTCATCAATCGTCACAGACACTGAGCTTTTTTGTAATCGGACATTGTTATTTTGGAGACATGTGTTTTACTGAGCATGTCCAGCTCTGTGCATCAATGTGCATGTATTGTTATCCTTGACTGTTCGTATTAATTTTTTGGCACATGTCATACTGTGCATGAGCCAGGTGTGTTGTTATTTCACACATCAGTGTTTTCACTATGACATACATACTGTAACTAATCTTATGTTTGGCAGGAATTGTGCATCTGTGCTTGCCTTTGTGGAGTTTCTCACAGTTACATTGCTGGGGTGACATGCAAACTCACTCTCCTGAATATGTGTCATCATTAGATGATTTTGCTTGGATGTATGTGTTGATGTGAACAATCAATGACATCACATGTGTAACCTCATATGCAATAGCAACATGTTTCTTCTGACAAATGCATTGTTACATGGCAGTCCTTGAAACACAGCTCATTACATTGGCATGCAGTAGGGGAGTAACTGACATGAGTAGTTGTATTATGCGATAATAGTATGATCTGACATTCCCTAATGTTGCCCACACTGGACTTGTAATGGTGAATAGTATAAGTTTGTACTCCTGCGCAGAGCCTACAGCAAGTTTGTGTGATGTTTCGCATTGTGCTGTTCTGCTATGTCCCAACATGGTTGTTGTTATGCGTGTGTATTTTTTGCATTGTTTGTGAACGTATGCAATGTGAGTAGTCATATTTATGTTGATATTTTTCATCACTTTGCACACATGTGTATATCATGATGTGGTGCATTTTGTTGCTGCATACTTTTGCACATGATCACTTCATGTACATTCTACTTGTTCTCCATGGACAGAGAGATCTTTCCCAGGGATGGTCTTTTGCCTTTTCATGGTCAGAGCTGTGAGGTACAGTGTGTTTAGTGCTTGAGTTAGGCTGTGTTGACTTCTACCCCACTTTCCAATGGCTAACAGACCAGCTTACTCATCATTGTCAGAGGAGCAATGACAGTGAGGGTGGTAGTTTTGAAGGATGCTGAGACCGCTGACTGATGTTGAATTACAATGCTACACACAACAATGCCTTGTGCACATGACACAACGCAAGAGTGTCAGCCGTCTTGCATTACACCTCACATCTACTGTCCGTGGGCATTGTCCCGGATGTGTGTTTATCTGTGTGTGTTTTGTGTTATGTGGTGTGACAGCTAATTAGAGTGTGTCCTGTCCTCCACACACATTTGTAGCATGCACATTGAGGGCACATGGGACTGATCTATACCTGTCAGTGTGTGTAATGTGCAGTTAAGGTTATGGTCTGTAGTTGTGTGAGTAGGCCAAGAACTGGCAGTAGATATTTCCAGATTTCGTACAGGATGGCCCTGTGTAGCCATCTTGACAGGGCATTTGCATTCACTCTCAGGGACAGCATAGTGACAGGTGTGTTCTTGTGTGACTGGGGGGGACACTAGTGTGTGCTGGTGGCAGTAGTCATTGCTTCCACCCCTCCTCCCACCCAGGACATATGGACCAGCATGTTCCAGGGTTCCATGACAGTGTGTACAAAGTTACATTCAAGATGTCTGACAGTGGTGCCTGCAGTCATGCTGTACAGGACTGCCTACAGGGCCTTGTGTTCCCCACACGGTGGCCAGTGTCAGCCATCTTGACAGGGCATTTGCATTCACTCTCAGGGACAGCATAGTGACAGATGTGTTCTTGTGGGACTGGGGGGGACTAGTGTGAGGTGGTGGCAGTAGTCATTGCTTCCACTCCTCCTCCCACCCAGGACAAATGGGCCAGCATGTTCCAGGGTTCCATGACAGTGTGTACAAAGTTACATTCAAGATGTCTGACAGTGGTGCCTGCAGTCATGCTGTACAGGACTGCCTACAGGGCCTTGTGTTCCCCACACCGTGGCCAGTGTCAGCCATCTTGACAGGGCATTTGCATTCACTCTCAGGGACAGCATAGTGACAGATGTGTTCTTGTGGGACTGGGGGGGACTAGTGTGTGCTGGTGGCAGTAGTCATTGCTTCCACTCCTCCTCCCACCCAGGACAAATGGGCCAGCATGTTCCAGGGTTCCATGACAGTGTGTACATAGTTACATTCAAGATGTGTTGCTGTGGTGTCTGTGGCTGTGTATTTGGGGTGAATTTAGACTATTTCTACATGTACTTACCAGGTTCAGGGATTCCAGCTAGTCCAGTTATGGCCTCCTGTGGGAGGAGGTCCCGCACCTTCACCTCCCAGGTGGTGAAATGCACCGGTTTATGACGTCCACCGCCAGTCTTGGTGCTCAGGGCATGTTCTCTGGCAATGAGCCTCTTTTCCCTCCTGCGAACGTCATAATACCGGTTCCGGATATCCTCCTTTGTGCGCAAGGTAGGTGAATGGGCATTCACCTTGTTGACAATCCTCTCCCACATCTTGGTTCTCTGGGACTGGGAGGTCTGTTGGGCCAAGCTGCCAAATAACTTTGGCTCAACTAGGATGATTTCATCTATCATCACTTCCAACTCAGCAGCTAAGAACTGTGGATTCTTCTTTGGGGGCATGGTGATGGGTGTTGGTGGAGATGTGTGTGTGTGTGAAGGTGAGGGTGAGTGTGTGTGAGTGGAGGTGTGTTTCTTTGGTGCTAGTTGTGTGGATGTTGTTTGGTGGATGAGATGTGTGTGTTTGTGGTAGCTAGATGAGTTGTCTGTCTAGTGGTGTGGTGTGCTTGCATGTCTGTCGAAGTAGCAAATGGTGTTGGGAACTTTTGGCTCCCTTTATATAGGTTGTGTTGTGGGTGTGTCTTGTTATTTGAAAATGTGTTTTTTGGAGATGACAATGCGTTTTTTGGTAGTCTTCTTTCTGTTTCCATTGTTTTATTTTCTTCTCATTTTGTAAGTCATTTTGACAGCACTTGATGCTTGTTCTTGTGTAATTTGTTTTGGACGAGTCTGTTCCATTCATACTGGGCTATGTGGCATCGTTGGCGTCCGAGTCTGTCGGGTCGTGTTGATGCTTGACTATGTGGCATCATTGGCGTCCGAGTCTGTCGGGTCGTGTTGATGCTTGGCTATGTGGCATCGTTGGTGTCCGAGTCTGTCAGGTCGTGTTGATGCTTGGCTATGTGGGATCGTTCGCGTCCGAGTCTGTCGGGTCGTGTTGATGCTTGGCTATGTGGCATCGTTGGCGTCCGAGTCTGTTGGGTCGTGTTGATGCTTGCCTATGTGGCATCGTTCGCGTCCAAGTCTGTCAGGTCGTGTTGATGCTTGCCTATGTGGCATCGTTCGCGTCCGAGTCTGTCGGGTCGTGTTGATGCTTGGCTATGTGGCATCGTTGGCGTCCGAGTCTGTCGGGTCGTGTTGATGCTTGGCTATGTGGCATCGTTGGCGTCCGAGTCTGTCGTATCGTGTTGATGCTTGGCTATGTGGCATCGTTCGCGTCCGAATCTGTCGGGTCGTGTTGATGCTTGGCTACATGGAGTCGTTCGCGTACGTGTCTGTAGGTTGACGCTTGGCTATCTCGAATCTTGCACGTACGAGTCTATCGCATCAGGCTCCTTTCCTGCTGACTCGGACGTACAATATATTTTCCGGCCTAGTCGGTCGTAAATTTCAAGCTTCGCATCGTACTCAGCTATTTGTAAGGCGTGTGTACG
Organism: Calotriton arnoldi; assembly: GCA_963921515.1. Lineage (NCBI taxonomy): Eukaryota > Metazoa > Chordata > Amphibia > Caudata > Salamandridae > Calotriton > Calotriton arnoldi. The sequence continues at coordinate 90,683 of CAWUFW010014263.1, forward strand.
GTTCGGTCGGAAAAAATGACGGGTGCGTGTCGGGTAGTACGTTTTCCGGCCGAAATCGGAATCAACACCATAGTGTTTGTTTAATTGATGGGTTTGTTTCATTGGTCTATTTTATTAGTTAGAAGTTTCTATTCGTTGTTCTTTATATTTTTTTTAGGTTCTGGCACTTACTTTCCATATATGGAAAACGCTAATTAAGAAGTTGTTAGTGCTAATTATTTTTTTTAAACATATTTCTTTGCTTTTGTATGTTTAATATAGTTTAAAATGTATAACATTGTATGTATTATTTGTAATAATATTTTATGTGAAGTTTAATAGTGTCATTAGTAATGTTTTGATGTTTTTATATGTTTATATGTTATAATATAGTTTTATAATAATTATAATGTGTGTAGTTAATGTTTATATAGTGAAAATACGTTTTGGAGTTAAGCTATGTTCATTTTAGTTACTTTTTTAAATGTCGATATTTAAATAAAACCGATATAATTGTAGTCTATATAGTTGTTTCCCGATATTTAGGACATTTTAATGTTTATTAAAGACACTTCGATATTTTTTTTAACGATATTTGTGTTTTCGATAATGTTGTATACGATATTTTTGATGTACGATATTTTGTGTTCGATATTTGTGTAATTTCTTTAATAAGTATTGGTAGTCGATATTATTGTAATCGATATTTTAGCGCCGATATTTTAGTAACTCAATATTGTGCTCGTCGATATTATGTCAGTGATTCGGATATAGGACTGATTACACATCACTATGGTGATGTCATGTCCACAAAGTACGGTGCCACATGAACCATGACATGATTGTCCTATGCAGGGGCCACACTATCTGGCATACAGAACTCTGATGTCAGTCTGAGGCACAGAGGCAAATTATGGCCTATGAGATTGGATAGGATAATTGTTGCAGAGTACAGACTGCATTAGCAGTACTCACCTGGTCCTCTGGTGAGCCATAGAGCTGGTGATACAAGGGAAGGACCTCATTCACCAGGGTCTCCAGCCCCTCTGGAGTGAAGGCAGGGGCCCTGCTCCCTGTAAAGCATGCCATGACTGCTCCAAGAGGTGGCAAACAGCAGCTACCATTGTGGAGTAGGTGTAAGAAGCAGTATCTGGATCCAAGTGGGTTGTTTTTCAAACCGCAACATACATATACACCACATATGTGGTCTTCTGTGTAGACAGACACAGCCATTGGACCGCGACGGTCACATTATACAACATTAGCCTATGGCTGTGGCCGCCGTGGATGAAGCCGCCTACGACACGGCCAACATCCGCCGGCGGTGGGCGATTGTGCATGTCCCATTAGTGAGGTCAGGTATCCGCCATGTTTGTGCTTAAAACCATATGAACAAATGATCTACACTGTGTATTTCCACCACTAAAAATATGTTGAAACATGTCACCAGATGTATGACACCATTCCTCTGCCTCTAACAATCCCCCAACGTAATTTAGTGCATTACTGTGCATGAACACACGATTACAGCGGTGCACTGTATACCGGCGGTGCGTTAGTAATATGTGTAATGCTGACTTCACAACATGACGGTGTCCATTATACAATGTAAGTTTGTTTGATGTGAACAGTGCTGTACAGACACATGTAGAGTCCAGATTGGGGATGTTAGATGGAAATGTCAGTAATGGCGATCAATCCGATTGATGTGGGTGACTCCTGTATTTCTCAGGACAATCAATGCCTTACTTTAGACAGTCTTCCGCTTGTATTTGCCTCTCCTACAACAGTGGTCAATGAGGGAAATCTCTCCTCCAGATCATTGTCTGGCATCTCTTCGACTTTCCTCATCCCGAATGTTGATATGTATACAATTGTATCTTGTGCAATCATGATGTGAATTGCTGTGTACTGCTAACATATGCTGGTATGTGTGGTCACATGAATTTTGCGTGTGTCTTGGAAATGTTAGTGTGGACACTAAGACCAATATCCATATGTCTGTACACTCCACACATAGGTACCCTGGCAGAATGAGGAGACAACAGCCTCCAGTATACGGGCCATTTCCAGACCTTCAAACTAGAGGAGAAAGAGACGTCATCAGGAATATTCTTCCTAATAGGCAGACAATATAAGATTTGTGTGACCAGTTGGAGCCTTATTTATGTCCTCGCAGAAACTATCCTACATCTCTGACAGCAATGGTGAAACTCATGGCAGCACTGCATTTCCTGGCCACAGGTTCCTTTCAGTACACTGTGGCTATATCTGGTGGAATGTCACAACCTATGTTCAGTGGTGTACTACGTGATCTACTTTCAGCAATGATGAGATACATGGACAGATACATCCAGTCCCCCAGACGTGAAGATTTGGCCAATGTGAATGGTGACGTCTATGGATTTGGTTGTACCCAACATGTGGCTGGAGCTAATGATGGCACACATATTGCCTTAGTACCACCGCAAGTCAAAGAACAGGTTTATAGAAAACAGGACATTTCCATTCTATCAACATGCAAGTGGTTTGTTTACTGGATTTATACATCTCACAGAACTGTGCCAGATTCCCAGGATCTGCCCATCACTCCTTCATACTGCGGAATAGCACCATACCCCAGCTGATGTCACAACTACTACCGGAGAGGGCCTGGCTTGCTGGTGAGTATGATGTGTCCAACCGTTGTGTGTGTGATATCAGGTCATCTTCTGAAAGTGTGTGACTCATTATTGCACGTCTGTCTGTCTTCCATCTAGGAGACTCAGTGTATGCCAACTGTCCATGGTTGTTGACATCACTGAGGAATCCTACAACGCCAGGGGGAGTCCACTTCAATGAGGCCCATGGAATAACATGGCGGGCAGTGGAACAGGCTTTTGGGCTCCTGATGGCCAGATTCAGATGTCTAGACAGGACTGGAGGAGCCCTCCTCTACTCAACTGGGAAGGTGTGTCATATCACCGTAGCCTGCTATATGCTCCACAACCTCACACTGCGACGAAACATCCCTCTCATCGCAGAGGATGGAGACCAGCAGGAGCCACCGGGTGAGGATCCTGAAATGCCAAATGATGATGATAGAGGTGAGGAGGAAGGAGTTGACATGTTTCAAGAGTTCATCAACAACTTCTTCTCATGAGTGTAAGTATGCTGTGAGATGGCATGACTTTGACTGGTACAGTGACTGTTGTTGTGATGCTATTAGGAGGATGTTCATGGATACATGTTAGGTATGTACAGCTGTGGGAAACTCTGCGCACAGCTGTTTGTGGAGGAATATCTTGACACATGCACACATGGTTGATATTGCTTTGTGTAGGTAAAATTTACCTATGTTATGTGTACTCGAGAATTTGACTGTGATTGGTGTCATATGTATGGCTTCCTAGCTAATCTCTTTGTATTGGTCTGCTGTGGGTACCTTCACCATGTCATCTTCATTTGGACATTTTAGTGTTGTGACAATAGCAGGTATATCATGCTGTTTTGAACTACGAAGTGGACATAAATGTTTCCTGAGAATGTCTGGCACAGACTTTGGGAGTACTACTCTGGTACCAAGCCTACATGCACAGTGATAGGATGGAGGTTGCTAAAGTGCCATTGGACTTTTTTTTTGTTGCCGATTTATATAGCGCAAACTCGACCCGAAGGTATTGGAGCGCTTTACATGAGCATCAGTTACGTTACACAAGGACACATTAATTTTTTTTTTTTTTGGTAGGCACAGGGAGATTAAGCGATTTGCCCAGAATCACAGGATGTGGAGTCGACCCCGAGGCTCGAATCTTGGTTTCCCAGCTCCAAAGTCGGCAGTCTAGCCGTGAGACCACATCTTGTTCCCTGTCGTGTGGTGGTCCATTTGTAATATGTGTGCCATCATGTTCTCCAACACAGTGTTGTTGTTGGGCCAAATCATGCTAGTCTCCCTTCACATTGGCTAAGGCATCAATGTGTATGAACTGGATGTAGCTGTTGATGTGTCTCATCATTGTATGCCACAGTGCTTGTGGCACACCACTGACATATGTTTGTGACATTCCACCAGATGCAGCAACACTGGATTGGAGTGCACCTGTGCTCAGAAACGGTTGTACTGCCATGTTTTGGTTTCATGTTTTCAATGTGGCATTCCTTTTGTGAGGCTGTCAATATGGCTCCAGCTGATTCCATGAACCAATTGTCATTTACCGATTCTATTTGGCATTGTCAGATGTATCCCCTCCGACCATGTTTTTGAGGTCTGCACATGAAATTTGTGGTCATTGACACAGATCATTTCAGTGATGTATTATTTAGCTCTGTTTTTGACATTATGCCAGCCTAAGGTTGGAACTATGAAATAAAGATGTCATGAGACTGTACACTTGTATGTCTGTGTTGGGGTGACATGGTTGTGATACTCAGTTGCACGTTGTTGACATTCCACATGTCCATGATTACACAAGTAGGTTATACTTACATTTTGTAATTCACAAGGGGATAGCTTCATAACTTGCTAGATGTGAATGATACTACACGAGCTAATGATTTTGTGACAAGTGAATTTATTGTAGTGCACAATGTGAAGAAAAAAACAAGCAATATGCAGACAAATAGTGACAACACAGTAGTGTAGTAGTCAGTGTTGGTAGCTGAAACCATTGTTGTAGGAGCCACATTGTCTGAAGTGCAAAGTCCAACATACTCCTCCCAACAGAAATGGAAAAGTGTACATGGATGGTCAACAAAATGAACGTATTGCACACAAAGGAAGACATCAGGATCGACCTTTCGTTCCTGGTTGTGGTGGGTGCCTTACAAACCGAACCTCCTGGATTTTGTCTTGGATGTCCCGGCCTATGATGGCTGCTGCAGGGTCAGGGGTGTATGAGGAGTCATCCTCTGACAGACCCTCCCTTTCTGTGGCTGCCGCAGATGTAGAAGGGCCAGCGGTAGATGGACCACAGGAAGGGGTAGGTGGTCGGGGAAAAGCCCTGCAGAGAGTGGTGTTAATGTCCCTCACCCCCCATATGAGCTGTCTCATGCCTCTGGGCTATGAACCTCTGCAGCTGCTTCATCTCCCAGAGTTCCTCAAGTACCTGTCCCATCACTCGTTGATAGTCCTCAAAGACTTCTAGGACTCGGGTAATGTTGGCCTGGGCATCAGTGGCACCAGTGGCTTCACTTTGTGGGCCCACAGAAACCCGCCCACGCCCTGCTCCCACGGGCCTGTATCCTTGGGCCAGCCTGCCCCCTCCCACAAGCGCCTTCATTCTCAGTGAGAGTGTTGTCGATCCTCATCTCCGGAAGTGGGACTGGGGTGCGGGAGATGTTGCCCGTGCTAGGTCTACCGGTTGTTGGGGCAGAGGTCAGCAGAGATGTTGTAGCTGGGATGGGAGGTGTAGTTGTGGGCACAGTGAGACTCACTGTTGTCATCTGCCCAGGCTGACTAGATGTGCCAGGTTGGTCCTCTACGTCCATGTGTCGAGGAGATTCTGCATCATTGACGGCTTGATCCATGGGTGGAGGTGGAGTCTGGGCGGTGTCCCTACTCTGGCCAGATGTTGTGCCCGATTGACCTGTTCAGACATAGAGTAGTTTATTATTGATTTATGTGTGGTATGTATATCCACATCATTTGGTACACAGTGAGTTCAGACCTGGGAGGGACAAAAGGGGTGGAGGTTAACATTGTGAACTAACCCCGTTGTGTTTGACTCATTTGCAAGACATAAAAAATATATTTTTAGGAGCAGGCAGTGTTCCTACAGACACTGCCTGCTTTTTAAAAATGAAACTTAAATGTTTCATTTTTTAAACACATCCTGTTTTCCTTTAAGGAAAACGGGCTGCATTTTAAAAAAAAAGGCTGCTCTATTAAAAAGCAATCACAGACACGCCCCTCCCTGTGATGGCAGTGATTCCTAATGGGTCCTAAATTTCAACCTACCTCATTATTATTCATGAGGTAGTTCGATTTGTGATCTACTAGGAATCGCTATTTGGGAATACAAAAATTCATACATTAGGAATACCGATTTCCTAATTGTGATTCAGATGTAATTTCAATTTGGAAATTGGTATCCCTAATATTTGTACATCTGGCCCTTCATTATATAATTTCAAAGTGCCATCTGTGTTTAGACCAGGGAAACTCAAAGTATTGCTCGGGGGCTGCATGCGGCTCTCCTGACCTTTACTGTGGCACCCCTGGTCAACAACAGAACTCGGCTGCTGTTTTTTTGACTGAGCACTAACATTGAGAAATAAGTTAAATAAACAGATAAGCCTTTATTTAAAGGTTAATTGAAGTTAAAGAAACAAAGTAGCTAGGTTATCCTGCACCTCCGAGCTTTAGAAAAACCTTTATTTTTAAAGACATCTTGCAGCAAAAGTGTTAAAATATGATAAGGTCTCTTCAAAATTCAAAAAGTGTATTTCATTAACATGCAGAACCGTTTCACCTTAGTACATCACACTATATCCGTGCATTGAGAAGTATTTTGTTTTCTAAAGCATTAGTTTTCAAACATAAATTAATAATCATTCTTTTCCACTACCCTGACAATAGTGTCAATAGTGAACTAAGATGCAAGTCAGTTGTTAAGTGCACTCTTAGAGCTGGGTTCCTATTATACATGAAAAACATTATAGTTTATTAAATCAAACATATAAGGTTTTGTTCAATGCACATCCAGAAGTTATATTTCGACGTCTTTTTATATATGGCAAAGAAGAAAAAGGAGGGAAAGTGAAATTAAACAATTTGGTAAAGTGGGGAAGTCGTGATTTATCCCAGGTTTTCTGGTTTCACATTGTGCAATTCAGCCACTGGATATATATGCTTTGCTTCACATCTACCTTACCGGCAATGCCCTCTGGCACACCCCGCCCGACCACCATCATCCTGTGGGCATCAACACAGGCCTCTGTCAAGTCACAGACAAAGCCTTTTGGCCATTGGGAAAATGTTTGTGAGTACCCATGGGTTAGACCATAACAATTTACATGAGTGAAAGGGGGCACATGTCCAAGGCCTGGTGATATTATCGGACTGAGAGGAAAAGATGTTCGTACATACTCCTTCATCTGATGAAAGCAGACCCTTGCTGCCAACAGTACAATGTAACATTCAAACCTCTCTACATCTCCCAAAGAATGACTTGGTTATGGAGCCCTAAACATGTGCACAAGCTGACACCTGTGTGCGGAAGTAGCTGTGGCACGTCTGCAATTTCAGAGGGCCATAGAAGATTAGCTGTGCCTCCAGGCCTTCCCAACAGATAGACTAAAGGAAGACTGTGACTTGGCTAGAATGCAAAACATGCAATTCTGAGACCACTTAGCTAAATAACATCCACTTTAATCAACACTGAGATCACTGTAGACCACCTATCCAACTCCGGTCCTGAAAGGCTAATAGTCAGTTTGCAAGTGCACTGATGGTGTGGCTACTGGATCTATGATAGTACCCGTATAACCTATATCACCATTCTCTTAAGCATCACTTTTTTATCCATACTCACCTATTCTTCGGTCTGCATTTTGAAGCTGCCTGCATGTGGTACCTTAGAAAGCACCAGCCAAAAAAATACATGGCTGAAAGCCTTTCACAGCCGATAACATATTAAGAATACACTCACAGTTTGTTCATCAACTCTGTATTTCCAGCCCTGGTTTCTGCACCAGTTGCTGCAAAAGACACAGACTGACACACAAACAGCCAGGGGAAAGAAAGCAAGAATGGCAGCAGATCTAGGCATGAATCAAAGTAATAAAGTGTTAATGCTGTTGAAATGGAGAGTTTGTATTAAGATCTCTTTGACACTGTAAAAAACTTTAAATGTATTTGCCTTTATGAGTGTAACTGCAACCTACTTCAGAGATATTTTCTTGCTCATGCTAAAATTGCCCACAGGAAGTGCTCGCCTCTGACGATAAAGCACTTTGTGCTTTGCCTCTCAATGCATCACGTGGCATGGCACACGGTCCATGGATGTGCAGGAAGTGCTCCTGGTCATGGTGGCTTGTGCTGTGGCCCCAGGACAAGCCGCTGTAAAAATGAGCACTTTGTGACAGCCAGCCCAGTGGTTGCATCGTTATTGGGCATTTGGACTGCCAGCTGCTTGCCGGGTGGTCTCCTGACTGCCGTGATAGTGGGAGGCGGTCCGACCACCTGGTATCATAATAAGGACCTAATATAGAATTCATATATGCCCTGCTACTTAATAAACACAGTCGCACTTACTACGAATTACTAAACCACATTAAAATTAAAACAAGCAACTACACCCCAATAAAATAATAATACATTTTGAACAAGCCATGATCTAAACTATCCTTAAACTATACCCACACTCAGCCATACAGGGCTGTTACTGCCATTTTAACCAAAGCATTTGGAGACACCTCCAACAATCTGTACTAAGGGCCCGATTACGTTGGTGGACGTCGGGGTTTGGGACCGTCTGACAGGCTGTTGGCAGTCCCGCAGTAGGTATTTTGATGTGACCGCCACCACAGCAGTCACAATGCCTTTTTTTTGCATTGCGGTGGGTGTTGCTGGCTGGAGCACCCGCCGCAATGCAAAAAAGGGACACTTTACATATCCCTACACTACGTGGGAGGCACTATGCGGTGCCTGCCACATGGTGCAGGGATATGTAGGGGGGCACCATAGGTGCCCCCCAGGTCCCGTGTCTGGGGGCTAGGGGGTAAGAGGGGCACGCCCGGGGCCCCCAATGTCCCTTTCTGCCAGCCTTTTCATGGCAGGTTCACCGCCATGAAAAGGTCGGCGGAAAGGTACATCGTAATGCCTATTTAGCCAAAGACATTGCACACTAAAGGGATTACATTGACTATTCCCTCTCTAATCCAAACCATTTTGTAGAAGATGTTTGACACTAAAGGGGTTACATATACTATTACCACTCCAATCTAAACCATTTTGGGGAAGGTGCTGAACACTAAAGGGGTTTTATTTACTACTGTCTTTGCAATCTAAACCATCTTGGGGAAGGTGTTGGACACTAAAGGAGTCACATTTACTATTCCCACTCCAATCTAAACCATTCTGGAGAAGATGTTAAACAATAAAGACAATAAATGGGTTACATGTATTATTCTTAACAAAAGGAAGGGACTGATAGGGCTGTTTTACGGGGTCCAGCGTACATGCCCAGATACTGTGAATCAAGAAGGGTACGCAGTTCCCCAAAAGAAGATAGGGTAACGAGTGTGGAGACAGGGGGAGGGGAATCCTCCTAAACGGAACTAGAGTCCTCACACACCCAGCCAGCTAGGTGTCATGCTTCATCATATGGACTCGCTCCTCGTCGGGTCGGCGGTGCAATACCCGACGGGCACCCATAAAGGGGCTCTTTAGCGGAGATCTTCTGTTCCTGCCGTATGGTGCCGTGGGTGTAAGGGCCCTAGGGATAAGTGTAGATGTGAGTGAGTGGTTTCTTAAAAAGGTTAGATAATCCAAAAGGAGTTTTTTAATGGAATGGTCATCCACCTTATTAAAAATATACAAAAGAGTGGCTGCTCACTGCTTTAATTATCCAGGGAGCAATGCTCAACTCTAAAAATGTGGTCGACATGTTTCACGCTGTGTATTCATAGTTGATACAATGCATTTCTTCAGGACCTATAAAAACTATCTACACATAGTGGGTCGGTGGAAGAAAACCTACCTACCACTAATCTTACGTGCGAGCATATAGTCCCGACAGGCCTAGTGATATCCTAGACAGGGATGACAAAAGCATAGACAATAAAATATAAACAATAGACTGTGAGTGATATTGTATAGTCATCCTCATAGCTCCACAACAAGTAGTCCATCCAATAAGTGCACGTATGTGAAAAGGAATGCACTCATCTTTCAAAACAAATGACATCTAATAAAAACACAGAATGACTGGAGGAAAAACGTGACTGAAATGAATCTAAAACAAGTGAATAATTGATAGCCTCACCTAACTAGGTGATGGCGCTTGCTTCTACCGTATTGTCAGCTCTTGACACCTCAGTAGATGGTGTCCTAAACATGGAGGAGTAAAACAATATCGATGACAAACTAATGTCAAAAGGTGACAATCCTAGTGACGTATGGCACAAAAGGACCCCCACTTGGTGGACCAGCATAGCGTCAGGACGCCCCCACCCTGGCTGAGTCAGTGTATGATGCCAAAGCTTGATGCCAGGAACGAACAGGCCGATCGTGTAAGTAACTAAACGGAGTCAAGTTAGCTCGACTCGTAGCCCACAGTGCAAAGAGTTGCACCAGTGTTAGCTCTATCGTACCGCAGCAACCCGTCAGTACCTGACAAAGCCCTAAGGACACACACTGATCAAAGCGTCCGGTGTGGAGGGAAGTGCCGAAATACTGAGTCACTCAAAAATCGGGACCCACATTGTGAACAAAGCGGCACGCCGAGACACACACACGCGTAGGCTGGAAACCAGCCTGCGCACTCACCTGTCCTTAGTCGGACGAACGCCTGAAAACTACCCAAGCGCCGAGCTGAGCAACCAGATCGGTTACTCCTTACCGAACTGGGGTTTAAGTATACCGCTAACCTAGTCACGCCACCGGGTCAGCTGGAGTAGCACAGCGTGGCGCAGCGGCAAGTCACGTGATATGCCTGGCTGGAGTCCAACATACGCTGAGTGCTGGTCCTGTAAACATGGCCGCCATCTTGAAAGGGTTACAAAAGCTGCAAAAGTGAGCCAGTAGTTGTTAAACAAGGGAAATTTTATCAAACCTAGATTACCAAATCAAGAAAGTAACCTTGTTGAAATGGAACCACACGCAAAAATAGGTGGGGAAAGGCTTAAGCGTGTGGAGGTCTAGAACGGGACGTTAATCCAATGTAGAAATTCCGGTGTATATACAAAAACCTTGTATTCCCCGTAGGCCAAGGTACTCAAAGGACCATCATTTTTACATAGATTTTCCAAAAAAATTTTGCGGTACACAGAAAAAGGAGAGCAGAGGGGATAGTACATGTAGAGGGTACCACGTGAAAAAACGAAGGGAGAGATAAATCAATTATCTGTTTGTCAGTGCAGCCCAGGGTATATTATCATTGAGGCCGCATGTATCTGTAGAAAGGCGGTGTACCCATCTCTGCTCTATTCTAAAAAGAGCTTTGTGGGTAATTTTAGGGTGTGATTCAAGTATCATCCATTTCAGAGTTTCTACCTTGTGGTTGAGGTCCCTAAAATGAGTGTAAAGTTTTGTTGTTGTTTTCATACACCTCACATTACTTTTATGTTCAGTAATCCGTAGTTTAATTTGTCTCATTGTCATTCCTATGTATTTCTTCCCACAGGGACATGTGATCAAGTATATACATCTTGGTGTATTACAGTTCGTGTGTCTCTTAAGCTGCCATATGAGAGTGTCAGTCAGCTTGATCTCCTTAAAAATATCTGTCTGATCACAGACCGAACACGTCCCACAGGGATAATGACCGGTAACCGAAGGTAAATTCCACAAAGTCCTCTGTACACCTAGCTCCCTGGTTTTAGGCCTGGTATGTACAAGGATGTCCTTCAAGTTAGATGTACGTTTGAAGGCAAACCTAGGTTGCGGGAGGCTCAGGTCACCTGTGTTCACCATCCCCCAATGTTTTTAATTATTTTCTTAATCAATGTGGAATTAGGGGTAAATGAAGTGACACAAGTTAGTGTCTCTATTTGTTCTTTAGTCGAGACCTGGAGCAATGACTCTCGTGGGTTATTCATAGCTCTTTTGTAGGAATTCCTAATCTGCTGGCCCGGGTAGCCTCTCTCCCTCAATTTATTTTGTAAGCGTTGGGCCTCAGTTTTGTAATCAGAAAGTGTGCTACAATTTCTCCTGAGACGGAGGAACTGTCCAAATGGGAGGTTGTTTTTCAGTGCCTTTGGATGATGGCTACCATATAGGAGGAGACTGTTCCTATCCGTGTCCTTCCTATATAATGTGGTACTCAGACCAGTGTTGTTAAGTAGTATCCTCAAATCCAGGAAGGGGATGCTAGAATTGGATATGGTATGGGTGAATTTTAAGAAGTCATTTTGTGAATTAATCCAATTGCAAAATGCCTCACAGGTTGGTATATCCCCCTTCCATAGGATGAGGATATCGTCGATATATCTCCTCCAAAGTGTCAGATTGCCTCTGTACGCGTTGGTGGGGTTCATAATGACATCTTGCTCAAAGGTTGCCATGTACAGACAGGCCACACTGGGAGCAAAGGTACTACCCATGGACGTACCTTGAGTCTGATGGAACAGTAGTGTCTCGTACTCGAAAAAGTTTTCAGTTAGGGCCAGGGTAGCGCAGTCCATAATAAAGGAGACGGGAGTTGGCGAAGACCTGTCTTCCCGGAGTAGGCTGGATTCTACTGCCTCAAGGGTGGCCCGTTGTGGAATATTAGTATATAACGCCTCCACGTCTAAAGTGACCAAAAGGTCCACTCCAACTCTACCCTCAATGTTGTCAATAATACGGAGGACGTCAGTTGTATCTTGTACAAAAGAGGGTATCTTCCTAACCAAGGGTTGAAGGAAGTGATCACAGAATTGAGAAAGGGGTTCAAGCAGGGACCCTATGCCTGACACTATCGGTCTCCCTGGGACTGGTGTGGTGTTTTTATGGATTTTAGGGAGTGTGTAAAAGTATGGTGTTTTGGGGTCCTTTGTTATAAGAAAGTCAGCTTCCTTCTTGGTAATCCACCCATTATTCTCAGCCTCAAAAACCAAGGTCGCTATCTCTGCTGACAGTCTCGGTGTAGGGTCCACAGTGAGAGGGTGTAGTGAACTACATTTCCAAGTTGGCGTCTACACTCCCTGTCATAATCGGTGGTGGATTGGATCACTATGGCCCCACCCTTGTCTGCCTGTTTGATGATAATATTAGGGTCATTAGAGAGTGCCTTAGCTGCCTCTTTTTCAACATTGGATAAATTATGAAAAAGTGATGCTCTGGGCATTTTAGTAAGTTCCTTGAGTACAGCACCCTCAAAGGCTAAAATCTCAGGGGGATCATGTTGTTACTAGGGGTGAACCTAGATGGATTACGCAATCCAGTATCGTCTTGATCAAAAGGGACTTTATCGTGAAAGAAAGCCTTGAGTCGTACCTTTCTAAAAAAATCTTGCAATTCACACATTTCATTGAATTTATCAGGTAAGGGCGTTGGGACAAACCCCAGGCCCTTCTCCAAGACTGTCTTCTCGGTATTGGTAAGGAGTCTAGTTGAGAGGTTAACCACTAAGCCCTCCTTCCCCTGCTCATGCTCCTGGTCTCTACTGGGTGTTGGGTCTGGTCCTGCCACTGTACCCCCTTCTGTGCTCCTCTTCTTCGCCCTCTTCCTTTGCCCCAACCTCTGCCTAAAAAAGGGGGTTGTTCATTGGAAAATATTGTGGAGGGCCTTGCGGGTACATTGGGTATTGCCATGGTGGAGGAATAGGACCGTGGAAGATGGGTCCATTGTCAAAATTGGGGTATGGTTGGAAGTTGGGTCTACGTTGGTTATGATTACTCCAGCTCCCAGAGCTGGAATCGCTGTTAGATGATCCCCTCCTGCTGCCATTATCTGAGCTTTCGTCAGAGGAGTAGCTGTTCTTAGTAGTAGTATAGTCATCCTTAAGATAAGGGTAAACCTTCTCCTTATCGAACTTAGCTACATCTTTTTGCAGTTTTGTAACCTTTTGTTTAAGCAGGTATTCTCGGTTTTCTGCAATTTCGTTATTAATCTCTGTTAACTTAGATGAAAATGCAGTCTTAGGGATAGTAGATTTCAATGTTGCTTCTGCCACTTGTATTCTAGCAAGCAGGGCATCAGCCAATCTTCTTGCTGTGTTAATGATTAGGACCAATAGGTCTTTAGTACATTTCCATGACACTTGACACCAGTCCTTTTTGAAGGGCCCATCCTCTAGAAAAATCCTTGGCAAGATGTTAACTATGAGGCCGCGAGGTGCAATATTTGCCCGTAAATACTCAGTCATAAGGGCTCCGTGTAGAGTAATCTTGAGCCATTCTTTTTTCAGAAGTGTTATAGAACTCCAGTCATCTGCTAGTGACCCTGAGGCCACGGACCCTCCAGAACCTAATATGGAGGGTGCTGTTCTCAAGATATAAGCAATAGCTTCCTCATCGAAGCTAAGTCCCGGGGTATCCTCCATCTCAGATAGGAGACCCGGTTATCCACAATGTGGAGAGAAATGATATAGCAAAAAGTCTAATGGGCCAGCTAGTGTAATTATACACTGATTGGTAACCTAAAAAGGAAAGTCCCACGGGGTGACCCGTGCAGTTAGTCTTAACAAAAGGAAGGGACTTATAGGGCTGTTTTACGGGGTCCAGCGTACATGCCCAGATACTGTGAATCAAGAAGGGTACGCAGTTCCCCAAAAGAAGATAGGGTAACGAGTGTGGAGACAGGGGAGGGGAATCCTCCTAAACGGAACTAGAGTCCTCACACACCCAGCCAGCTAGGTGTCATGCTTCATCATATGGACTCGCTCCTCGTCGGGTCGGCGGTGCAATACCCGACGGGCACCCATAAAGGGGCTCTTTAGCGGAGATCTTCTGTTCCTGCCGTATGGTGCCGTTGGGTGTAAGGGCCCTAGGGATAAGTGTAGATGTGAGTGAGTGGTTTCTTAAAAGGTTAGATAATCCAAAAGGAGTTTTTAATGGAATGGTCATCCACCTTATTAAAAATATACAAAAGAGTGGCTGCTCACTGCTTTAATTATCCAGGGAGCAATGCTCAACTCTAAAAATGTGGTCGACATGTTTCACGCTGTGTATTCATAGTTGATACAATGCATTTCTTCAGGACCTATAAAAACTATCTACACATAGTGGGTCGGTGGAAGAAAACCTACCTACCACTAATCTTACGTGCGAGCATATAGTCCCGACAGGCCTAGTGATATCCTAGACAGGGATGACAAAAGCATAGACAATAAAATATAAACAATAGACTGTGAGTGATATTGTATAGTCATCCTCATGGCTCCACAACAAGTAGTCCATCCAATAAGTGCACGTATGTGAAAAGGAATGCACTCATCTTTCAAAACAAATGACATCTAATAAAAACACAGAATGACTGGAGGAAAAACGTGACTGAAATGAATCTAAAACAAGTGAATAATTGATAGCCTCACCTAACTAGGTGATGGCGCTTGCTTCTACCGTATTGTCAGCTCTTGACACCTCAGTAGATGGTGTCCTAAACATGGAGGAGTAAAACAATATCGATGACAAACTAATGTCAAAAGGTGACAATCCTAGTGATGTATGGCACAAAAGGACCCCCACTTGGTGGACCAGCATAGCGTCAGGACGCCCCCACCCTGGCTGAGTCAGTGTATGATGCCAAAGCTTGATGCCAGGAACGAACAGGCCGATCGTGTAAGTAACTAAACGGAGTCAAGTTAGCTCGACTCGTAGCCCACAGTGCAAAGAGTTGCACCAGTGTTAGCTCTATCGTACCGCAGCAACCCGTCAGTACCTGACAAAGCCCTAAGGACACACACTGATCAAAGCGTCCGGTGTGGAGGGGAAGTGCCGAAATACTGAGTCACTCAAAAATCGGGACCCACATTGTGAACAAAACGGCACGCCGAGACACACACACGCGTAGGCTGGAAACCAGCCTGCGCACTCACCTGTCCTTAGTCGGACGATCGCCTGAAAACTACCCAAGCGCCGAGCTGAGCAACCAGATCGGTTACTCCTTACCGAACTGGGGTTTAAGTATACCGCTAACCTAGTCACGCCACCGGGTCAGCTGGAGTAGCACAGCGTGGCGCAGCGGCAAGTCACGTGAAATGCCTGGCTGGAGTCCAACATACGCTGAGTGCTGGTCCTGTAAACATGGCCGCCATCTTGAAAGGGCTACAAAAGCTGCAAAAGTGAGCCAGTAGTTGTTAAACAAGGGAAATTTTATCAAACCTAGATTACCAAATCAAGAAAGTAACCTTGTTGAAATGGAACCACACGCAGAAATAGGTGGGGAAAGGCTTAAGCGTGTGGAGGTCTAGAACGGGACGTTAATCCAATGTAGAAATTCCGGTGTATATACAAAAACCTTGTATTCCCCGTAGGCCAAGGTACTCAAAGGACCATCATTTTTACATAGATTTTCAAAAAATTTGTTTGCGGTACACAGAAAAAGGAGAGCAGAGGGGATAGTACATGTAGAGGGTACCACGTGAAAAAACGAAGGGAGAGATAAATCAATTATCTGTTTGTCAGTGCAGCCCAGGGTATATTATCATTGAGGCCGCATGTATCTGTAGAAAGGCGGTGTACCCATCTCTGCTCAATTCTAAAAAGAGCTTTGTGGGTAATTTTAGGGTGTGATTCAAGTATCATCCATTTCAGAGTTTCTACCTTGTGGTTGAGGTCCCTAAAATGAGTGTAAAGTTTTGTTGTTGTTTTCATACACCTCACATTACTTTTATGTTCAGTAATCCGTAGTTTAATTTGTCTCATTGTCATTCCTATGTATTTCTTCCCACAGGGACATGTGATCAAGTATATACATCTTGGTGTGTTACAGTTCGTGTGTCTCTTAAGCTGCCATATGAGAGTGTCAGTCAGCTTGATCTCCTTAAAAATATCTGTCTGATCACAGACCGAACACGTCCCACAGGGATAATGACCGGTAACCGGTGGTAAATTCCACAAAGTCCTCTGTACACCTAGCTCCCTGGTTTTAGGCCTGGTATGTACAAGGATGTCCTTCAAGTTAGATGTACGTTTGAAGGCAAACCTAGGTTGCGGGAGGCTCAGGTCACCTGTGTTCACCATCCCCCAATGTTTTTTAATTATTTTCTTAATCAATGTGGAATTAGGGGTAAATGAAGTGACACAAGTTAGTGTCTCTATTTGTTCTTTAGTCGAGACCTGGAGCAATGACTCTCGTGGGTTATTCATAGCTCTTTTGTAGGAATTCCTAATCTGCTGGCCCGGGTAGCCTCTCTCCCTCAATTTATTTTGTAAGCGTTGGGCCTCAGTTTTGTAATCAGAAAGTGTGCTACAATTTCTCCTGAGACGGAGGAACTGTCCAAATGGGAGGTTGTTTTTCAGTGCCTTTGGATGATGGCTACCATATAGGAGGAGACTGTTCCTATCCGTGTCCTTCCTATATAATGTGGTACTCAGACCAGTGTTGTTAAGTAGTATCCTCAAATCCAGGAAGGGGTTGCTAGAATTGGATATGGTATGGGTGAATTTTAAGAAGTCATTTTGTGAATTAATCCAATTGCAAAATGCCTCACAGGTTGGTATATCCCCCTTCCATAGGATGAGGATATCGTCGATATATCTCCTCCAAAGAGCGACCCTTGACCTTGCCAGGTAGGTCGCTCCCCCACCACACAGCTCCGCCTGTGCTGTCTGCCCGCTGCTCCTGTAGGTAAGATCGCCCTCCGCTTGTGGCCCCGGTGCCAGTTTTGTCTGCTTGTCTCCCCTTTTCCTTTCTGTGCCCCTCGCTGCCCCACTGTTGTTGTGCCCGTGATTTGCCTGCTCTCCCCCCGTTTTTCCTTCTGTGCCCTTCGCTGCCCCACTGTTGTTGTGCCCGTGATTTGCCTGCTCTCCCCCGTTTTTCCTTTCTGTGCCCCTCGCTGCCCCACTGTTGTTGTGCCCGTGATTTGCCTGCTCTCCCCCGCTTTTTTCCTTTCTGTGCCCCTCGCTGCCCCACTGTTGTTGTGCCCGTGATTTGCCTGCTCTCCCCCCGTTTTTTTCCTTTCTGTGCCCCTCGCTGCCCCACTGTTGTTGTGCCCGTGATTTGCCTGCTCTCCCCCGTTTTTTCCTTTCTGTGCCCCTCGCTGCCCCACTGTTGTTGTGCCCGTGATTTGCCTGCTCTCCCCCCGTTTTTTTCCTTTCTGTGCCCCTCGCTGCCCCACTGTTGTTGTGCCCGTGATTTGCCTGCTCTCCCCCCGTTTTTCCTTTCTGTGCCCCTCGCTGCCCCACTGTTGTTGTGCCCGTGATTTGCCTGCTCTCCCCCGTTTTTCCTTCTGTGCCCCTCGCTGCCTATCGCCATTCCCGCCGCTGCGTCCCTGCGGCCCCGCCCCCTGACTGCCCATTCGCTGCCCCTGCCTCCCGCCTCCCAGCTGCTCCTCCCTCCCACCTCCCCATAAATGGCGGCCGCTGCACGGTGAGGAGAGCGACCCTTGACCTTGCCAGGTAGGTCGCTCCCCCACCACACAGCTCCGCCTGTGCTGTCTGCCCGCTGCTCCTGTAGGTAAGATCGCCCTCCGCTTGTGGCCCCGGTGCCAGTTTTGTCTGCTTGTCTCCCCTTTTCCTTTCTGTGCCCCTCGCTGCCCCACTGTTGTTGTGCCCGTGATTTGCCTGCTCTCCCCCCGTTTTCCTTCTGTGCCCTTCGCTGCCCCACTGTTGTTGTGCCCGTGATTTGCCTGCTCTCCCCCGTTTTTCCTTTCTGTGCCCCTCGCTGCCCCACTGTTGTTGTGCCCGTGATTTGCCTGCTCTCCCCCCGTTTTTCCTTTCTGTGCCCCTCGCTGCCCCACTGTTGTTGTGCCCGTGATTTGCCTGCTCTCCCCCGTTTTTTTCCTTTCTGTGCCCCTCGCTGCCCCACTGTTGTTGTGCCCGTGATTTGCCTGCTCTCCCCCGTTTTTTCCTTTCTGTGCCCCTCGCTGCCCCACTGTTGTTGTGCCCGTGATTTGCCTGCTCTCCCCCGTTTTTTTCCTTTCTGTGCCCCTCGCTGCCCCACTGTTGTTGTGCCCGTGATTTGCCTGCTCTCCCCCCGTTTTTCCTTTCTGTGCCCCTCGCTGCCCCACTGTTGTTGTGCCCGTGATTTGCCTGCTCTCCCCCGTTTTTCCTTCTGTGCCCCTCGCTGCCCCACTGTTGTTGTGCCCGTGATTTGCCTGCTCTCCCCCGTTTTTTCCTTTCTGTGCCCCTCGCTGCCCCACTGTTGTTGTGCCCGTGATTTGCCTGCTCTCCCCCGTTTTTTCCTTTCTGTGCCCCTCGCTGCCCCACTGTTGTTGTGCCCGTGATTTGCCTGCTCTCCCCCCGTTTTTTCCTTTCTGTGCCCCTCGCTGCCCCACTGTTGTTGTGCCCGTGATTTGCCTGCTCTCCCCCGTTTTTTTCCTTTCTGTGCCCCTCGCTGCCCCACTGTTGTTGTGCCCGTGATTTGCCTGCTCTCCCCCCGTTTTTTCCTTTCTGTGCCCCTCGCTGCCCCACTGTTGTTGTGCCCGTGATTTGCCTGCTCTCCCCCGTTTTTTCCTTTCTGTGCCCCTCGCTGCCCCACTGTTGTTGTGCCCGTGATTTGCCTGCTCTCCCCCGTTTTTCCTTTCTGTGCCCCTCGCTGCCCCACTGTTGTTGTGCCCGTGATTTGCCTGCTCTCCCCCGTTTTTTTCCTTTCTGTGCCCCTCGCTGCCCCACTGTTGTTGTGCCCGTGATTTGCCTGCTCTCCCCCGTTTTTCCTTCTGTGCCCCTCGCTGCCCCACTGTTGTTTACCCGTGATTTGCCTGCTCTCCCCCCGTTTTTTTCCTTTCTGTGCCCCTCGCTGCCCCACTGTTGTTGTGCCCGTGATTTGCCTGCTCTCCCCCCGTTTTTTCCTTTCTGTGCCCCTCGCTGCCCCACTGTTGTTGTGCCCGTGATTTGCCTGCTCTCCCCCCGTTTTTCCTTCTGTGCCCCTCGCTGCCTATCGCCATTCCCGCCGCTGCGTCCCCTGCGGCCCCGCCCCCTGACTGCCCATTCGCTGCCCCTGCCTCCCGCCTCCCAGCTGCTCCTCCCTCCCACCTCCCCATAAATGGCGGCCGCTGCACGGTGAGGAGAGCGACCCTTGACCTTGCCAGGTAGGTCGCTCCCCACCACACAGCTCCGCCTGTGCTGTCTGCCCGCTGCTCCTGTAGGTAAGATCGCCCTCCGCTTGTGGCCCCGGTGCCAGTTTTGTCTGCTTGTCTCCCTTTTCCTTTCTGTGCCCCTCGCTGCCCCACTGTTGTTGTGCCCGTGATTTGCCTGCTCTCCCCCGTTTTTCCTTCTGTGCCCTTCGCTGCCCCACTGTTGTTGTGCCCGTGATTTGCCTGCTCTCCCCCCGTTTTTCCTTTCTGTGCCCCTCGCTGCCCCACTGTTGTTGTGCCCGTGATTTGCCTGCTCTCCCCCGCTTTTTCCTTTCTGTGCCCCTCGCTGCCCCACTGTTGTTGTGCCCGTGATTTGCCTGCTCTCCCCCCGTTTTTTCCTTTCTGTGCCCCTCGCTGCCCCACTGTTGTTGTGCCCGTGATTTGCCTGCTCTCCCCCCGTTTTTTCCTTTCTGTGCCCCTCGCTGCCCCACTGTTGTTGTGCCCGTGATTTGCCTGCTCTCCCCCGTTTTTTCCTTTCTGTGCCCCTCGCTGCCCCACTGTTGTTGTGCCCGTGATTTGCCTGCTCTCCCCCGTTTTTCCTTTCTGTGCCCCTCGCTGCCCCACTGTTGTTGTGCCCGTGATTTGCCTGCTCTCCCCCGTTTTTCCTTCTGTGCCCCTCGCTGCCTATCGCCATTCCCGCCGCTGCGTCCCTGCGGCCCCGCCCCCTGACTGCCCATTCGCTGCCCCTGCCTCCCGCCTCCCAGCTGCTCCTCCCTCCCACCTCCCCATAAATGGCGGCCGCTGCACGGTGAGGAGAGCGACCCTTGACCTTGCCAGGTAGGTCGCTCCCCCACCACACAGCTCCGCCTGTGCTGTCTGCCCGCTGCTCCTGTAGGTAAGATCGCCCTCCGCTTGTGGCCCCGGTGCCAGTTTTGTCTGCTTGTCTCCCCTTTTCCTTTCTGTGCCCCTCGCTGCCCCACTGTTGTTGTGCCCGTGATTTGCCTGCTCTCCCCCGTTTTTCCTTCTGTGCCCTTCGCTGCCCCACTGTTGTTGTGCCCGTGATTTGCCTGCTCTCCCCCCGTTTTTCCTTTCTGTGCCCCTCGCTGCCCCACTGTTGTTGTGCCCGTGATTTGCCTGCTCTCCCCCGTTTTTCCTTTCTGTGCCCCTCGCTGCCCCACTGTTGTTGTGCCCGTGATTTGCCTGCTCTCCCCCGTTTTTTTCCTTTCTGTGCCCCTCGCTGCCCCACTGTTGTTGTGCCCGTGATTTGCCTGCTCTCCCCCGTTTTTTCCTTTCTGTGCCCCTCGCTGCCCCACTGTTGTTGTGCCCGTGATTTGCCTGCTCTCCCCCCGTTTTTTCCTTTCTGTGCCCCTCGCTGCCCCACTGTTGTTGTGCCCGTGATTTGCCTGCTCTCCCCCGTTTTTCCTTCTGTGCCCCTCGCTGCCCCACTGTTGTTGTGCCCGTGATTTGCCTGCTCTCCCCCGTTTTTCCTTCTGTGCCCCTCGCTGCCTATCGCCATTCCCGCCGCTGCGCCCCTGCGGCCCCGCCCCCTGACTGCCCATTCGCTGCCCCTGCCTCCCGCCTCCCAGCTGCTCCTCCCTCCCACCTCCCCATAAATGGCGGCCGCTGCACGGCCGCGCAGCGGACGTGCGCAGCGGGCGCGCCGCTGGCGCGCCGAAGGCGCGCCTAAGGCAAGCCCGTCTGCGCCCGTCCGCGACTGGACCGCGCCCAGCGCCAGAACCCCTGGATCCCACCGATGCAACACCACTCGACGGACCTACGACGCCGCCACACTCACCGCACTCAATGCCGGCCGGAACCCTGCCTGCTACCGAGCCTCACCGAGACGCACCCACGGACCCTTCACCTGCCAAACCTGCCGATTCACCTGCCCCCTGACGTGCACCACCTCCGCCAAGTCGAGCAACAGCAGCAACCACCTGAAATGCATCCTGCTGAACACCCGCTCCGTCCACAGGCACGCCGTGGAACTCTGGGACCTGCTCGACGCAACAGCACCGGACATCGCCTTCCTCACCGAAACCTGGATGAACGCCTCCTCAGCGCCTGACATCGCCATAGCCATCCCGGATGGATACAAGATCACCCGGAGGGACCGCGTCAACCAGACGGGAGGAGGCATCGCCATCGTACACAAGAACACCATCCGCATCTCGACTAACTCCGACGAGACCTTCACCGCCGCCGAACACCTACACTTCCAGATACACACGGACCCCAAGACCACCCTCCGAGGCACCCTCATCTACAGACCCCCGGGACCACGCACACTATTCAGCGAAGACATCGCAGACTTCATCAGCCCGCACGCCATGCCCTCCGCCGACTACATCCTCCTAGGGGACCTCAACTTCCACCTGGAGAACAACAACGACAGAAACACCACCGCCCTGCTGGACAACCTCGCCAACCTCGGACTCAAGCAACTGGTGAACACGCCCACCCACTACGCCGGCCACACGCTTGACCCCGTCTTCTCGTCCAGCAAGCACATCTCCTTCAGCCACGCCACCGGACTCCACTGGACCGACCACAGCTGCGTCCACTTCAGCTTCAGAAAGACTGCGACCCACCACCACCCGCAACAGGCTCCCCGCCGGAGCTGGAGCAAGATCACCGCCGAGCAGCTCACCGCCTCCCTCAGCCAGAACACACCCACCGACACAACGGACCCAAACGAAGCAGCCAGCAACCTCGCCAAGTGGCTGACCGCCTGCGCCGACGACCTCGCACCACTAAAAAACCCTCCCAGCAGACCCGGAAGCAAGAAAACCCCTTGGTTCACCAACGAACTCAAGGAATCCAAGAAGAACTGCCGCACTCTCGAGAAAACCTGGCGACTCGTCCAGACCACAGACAACAGGACCGCCCTCAAGCACGCCACCCGCAAACACCACCAGCTGATCCGTGCCACCAAGAAGTCGGCACTCAAAGAACGACTGGACAACAACGCCCATGACAGCAAGGAACTTTTCAGCATCGTCAAAGAGTTCTCCAACCCCAGCGCCGGAAACAACGACATCACCCCCTCGCAAGACCTCTGCAACTCACTCTCCGCGTTCTTCCACCGCAAGATCACCGACATACACAACAGCTTCGACGCACAAACAACGCACCCTACCGCCGAACCAATGCCCGCCACCACCACCCTCTGCAACTGGACCCCGATCAACACCGAAGACACCACCCGCACGATGAACTCCATCCACTCCGGATCACCAACCGACCCCTGCCCACACCACGTCTTCAACAAAGCCGACGCCACCATCGCACCCCATCTCCGGGACATCATCAACTCCTCCTTCCACACCGCCACCTTCCCGGAGAGCTGGAAGCACGCCGAGCTTACCGCCCTCCTGAAGAAACCAACGGCGGACCCCACCGACCTCAAGAACTACCGCCCCATCTCGCTCCTTCCGTTTCCGGCCAAAGTCATCGAGAAGACCGTCAACAGACAGCTTGCCGCCTTCCTCGAGACGAATGGATCCCTCGACCCCTCGCAGTCCGGGTTTCGGGCCAACCACAGCACCGAGACCGCCCTTATCGCAGCCACCGACGACATCAGAACCCTAACCGACAACGGGGAAACAGCTGCCCTCATCCTCCTGGACCTCTCCGCGGCGTTCGACACCGTCTGCCACCGCACCCTAGTGAAGCGCCTCAGCAACATCGGAATCCGAGAGAAAGCACTGGAATGGATCATCTCGTTCCTCGCCGGAAGAACCCAGAGAGTCCGCCTCTCCCCGTTCAGATCCGAAGCCACCGAAGTCATCTGCGGCGTTCCACAAGGATCCTCACTCAGCCCGACCCTCTTCAACGTCTACATGAGCCCCCTCGCAGCCATCGCACGCCGACACAACCTCAACATCATCTCCTACGCCGACGACACCCAGCTGATCCTCTCCCTCACCAACGACCCCACCACCGCCAGAGCCAACCTGCACGACGGGATGAGAGACGTCGCCGACTGGATGAGGAACAGCCGCCTTAAACTGAACTCAGACAAGACGGAAGTCCTCATCCTGGGCTCATCACCCTCCGCCTGGGACGACTCCTGGTGGCCCCCGGCCCTGGGCACCGCACCCAAGCCAACGGACCACGCACGCAACCTGGGCTTTATCCTGGACTCCTCCCTATCGATGACCAGACAAGTCAACGCCGTCTCATCTTCATGCTTCAACACCCTGCGCATGCTCCGCAAGATCTTCAGATGGATCCCCACTGAAACCAGGAAGACCGTCACCCAGGCACTCGTCACCAGCCGACTGGACTATGGGAACACCCTCTACGCCGGAACCACAGCCAAACTTCAAAAGAGACTCCAGCGCATCCAGAACGCCTCCGCACGACTCATCCTGGACATCCCCCGACACAGCCACATCACCGTACACCTGAAAGACCTGCACTGGCTCCCCGTCAGCAAGAGAATCACGTTCAGACTCCTCACCCACGCACACAAGGCCCTCCACGACCTGGGCCCAAAGTACCTCAACGACCGCATGTCCTTCTACACGCCCACACGCCAGCTACGATCAACCAGCCACGCCCTCGCCACCGTACCACGCATCCGCAGAACCACCGCCGGAGGAAGATCCTTCTCCTACCTGGCGGCCAAGACCTGGAACTCCCTCCCCACTCACCTTCGGCGAACCCAGGACCATCTCGCCTTCAGGAAGCAGCTCAAGACCTGGCTGTTCGAGCAGTAACTTACCCCCTCCCCCAGCGCCTTGAGACCCTCCCGGGTGAGTAGCGCGCTCTATAAATGCCGTGATTGATTGATTGAAAGTGTCAGATTGCCTCTGTACGCGTTGGTGGGGTTCATAATGACATCTTGCTCAAAGGTTGCCATGTACAGACAGGCCACACTGGGAGCAAAGGTACTACCCATGGACGTACCTTGAGTCTGATGGAACAGTAGTGTCTCGTACTCGAAAAAGTTTTCAGTTAGGGCCAGGGTAGCGCAGTCCATAATAAAGGAGACGGGAGTTGGCGAAGACCAGTCTTCCCGGAGTAGGCTGGATTCTACTGACCTCAAGGGTGGCCCGTTGTGGAATATTAGTATATAACGCCTCCACGTCTAAAGTGACCAAAAGGTCCACTCCAACTCTACCCTCAATGTTGTCAATAATACGGAGGACGTCAGTTGTATCTTGTACAAAGAGGGTATCTTCCTAACCAAGGGTTGAAGGAAGTGATCACAGAATTGAGAAAGGGGTTCAAGCAGGGACCCTATGCCTGACACTATCGGTCTCCCTGGGACTGGTGTGGTGTTTTTATGGATTTTAGGAGTGTGTAAAAGTATGGTGTTTTGGGGTCCTTTGTTATAAGAAAGTCAGCTTCCTTCTTGGTAATCCACCCATTATTCTCAGCCTCAAAAACCAAGGTCGCTATCTCTGCTGACAGTCTCGGTGTAGGGTCCACAGTGAGAGGGGTGTAGTGAACTACATTTCCAAGTTGGCGTCTACACTCCCTGTCATAATCGGTGGTGGATTGGATCACTATGGCCCCACCCTTGTCTGCCTGTTTGATGATAATATTAGGGTCATTAGAGAGTGCCTTAGCTGCCTCTTTTTCAACATTGGATAAATTATGAAAAAGTGGTGCTCTGGGCATTTTAGTAAGTTCCTTGAGTACAGCACCCTCAAAGGCTAAAATCTCAGGGGGATCATGTTGTTACTAGGGGTGAACCTAGATGGATTACGCAATCCAGTATCGTCTTGATCAAAAGGGACTTTATCGTGAAAGAAAGCCTTGAGTCGTACCTTTCTAAAAAAATCTTGCAATTCACACATTTCATTGAATTTATCAGGTAAGGGCGTTGGGACAAACCCCAGGCCCTTCTCCAAGACTGTCTTCTCGGTATTGGTAAGGAGTCTAGTTGAGAGGTTAACCACTAAGCCCTCCTTCCCCTGCTCATGCTCCTGGTCTCTACTGGGTGTTGGGTCTGGTCCTGCCACTGTACCCCCTTCTGTGCTCCTCTTCTTCGCCCTCTTCCTTTGCCCCAACCTCTGCCTAAAAAAGGGGGGTTGTTCATTGGAAAATATTGTGGAGGGCCTTGCGGGTACATTGGGTATTGCCATGGTGGAGGAATAGGTCCGTGGAAGATGGGTCCATTGTCAAAATTGGGGTATGGTTGGAAGTTGGGTCTACGTTGGTTATGATTACTCCAGCTCCCAGAGCTGGAATCGCTGTTAGATGATCCCCTCCTGCTGCCATTATCTGAGCTTTCGTCAGAGGAGTAGCTGATCTTAGTAGTAGTATAGTCATCCTTAAGATAAGGGTAAACCTTCTCCTTATCGAACTTAGCTACATCTTTTTGCAGTTTTGTAACCTTTTGTTTAAGCAGGTATTCTCGGTTTTCTGCAATTTCGTTATTAATCTCTGTTAACTTAGATGAAAATGCAGTCTTAGGGATAGTAGATTTCAATGTTGCTTCTGCCACTTGTATTCTAGCAAGCAGGGCATCAGCCAATCTTCTTGCTGTGTTAATGATTAGGACCAATAGGTCTTTAGTACATTTCCATGACACTTGACACCAGTCCTTTTTGAAGGGCCCATCCTCTAGAAAAATCCTTGGCAAGATGTTAACTATGAGGCCGCGAGGTGCAATATTTGCCCGTAAATACTCAGTCATAAGGGCTCCGTGTAGAGTAATCTTGAGCCATTCTTTTTTCAGAAGTGTTATAGAACTCCAGTCATCTGCTAGTGACCCTGAGGCCACGGACCCTCCAGAACCTAATATGGAGGGTGCTGTTCTCAAGATATCAGCAATAGCTTCCTCATCGAAGCTAAGTCCCGGGGTATCCTCCATCTCAGATAGGAGACCCGGTTATCCACAATGTGGAGAGAAATGATATAGCAAAAAGTCTAATGGGCCAGCTAGTGTAATTATACACTGATTGGTAACCTAAAAAGGAAAGTCCCACGACGTGACCCGTGCAGTTAGTCTTAACAAAAGGAAGGGACTGATAGGGCTGTTTTACGGGGTCCAGCGTACATGCCCAGATACTGTGAATCAAGAAGGGTACGCAGTTCCCCAAAAGAAGATAGGGTAACGAGTGTGGAGACAGGGGGAGGGGAATCCTCCTAAACGGAACTAGAGTCCTCACACACCCAGCCAGCTAGGTGTCATGCTTCATCATATGGACTCGCTCCTCGTCGGGTCGGCAGTGCAATACCCGACGGGCACCCATAAAGGGGCTCTTTAGCGGAGATCTTCTGTTCCTGCCGTATGGTGCCGTGGGTGTAAGGGCCCTAGGGATAAGTGTAGATGTGAGTGAGTGGTTTCTTAAAAAAGGTTAGATAATCCAAAAGGAGTTTTTTAATGGAATGGTCATCCACCTTATTAAAAATATACAAAAGAGTGGCTGCTCACTGCTTTAATTATCCAGGGGAGCAATGCTCAACTCTAAAAATGTGGTCGACATGTTTCACGCTGTGTATTCATAGTTGATACAATGCATTTCTTCAGGACCTATAAAAACTATCTACACATAGTGGGTCGGTGGAAGAAAACCTACCTACCACTAATCTTACGTGCGAGCATATAGTCCCGACAGGCCTAGTGATATCCTAGACAGGGATGACAAAAGCATAGACAATAAAATATAAACAATAGACTGTGAGTGATATTGTATAGTCATCCTCATAGCTCCACAACAAGTAGTCCATCCAATAAGTGCACGTATGTGAAAAGGAATGCACTCATCTTTC
The DNA here is from genome assembly GCA_963921515.1 of Calotriton arnoldi. Classification (NCBI taxonomy): domain Eukaryota; kingdom Metazoa; phylum Chordata; class Amphibia; order Caudata; family Salamandridae; genus Calotriton; species Calotriton arnoldi. The sequence goes on from CAWUFW010014263.1 coordinate 118,192, forward strand.
AAAACAAATGACATCTAGGTGTACAGAGGACTTTGTGGAATTTACCACCGGTTACCGGTCATTATCCCTGTGGGACGTGTTCGGTCTGTGATCAGACAGATATTTTTAAGGAGATCAAGCTGACTGACACTCTCATATGGCAGCTTAAGAGACACACGAACTGTAATACACCAAGATGTATATACTTGATCACATGTCCCTGTGGGAAGAAATACATAGGAATGACAATGAGACAAATTAAACTACGGATTACTGAACATAAAAGTAATGTGAGGTGTATGAAAACAACAACAACAAAACTTTACACTCATTTTAGGGACCTCAACCACAATCTTAATACACGTACAGCATTACATGACCATTACAAAATGGATGCCACTGCAACATGACTTTGAATCACATAATTCGAATTGTCCTTTGTTGTTTTCCATGACTGTGTATGTAAACAGGCTGCCAGTGTGTGAGCAAGACTGCTTTGACAGTCGAAACGCGTTACTGACAATAAAATCCGCGGTATTGCAAATAATCCTGAGAGCGCGACTACTTTGTTTTGGGGAATCTATATATATATATATATATATATATATATATATATATATATATATATATATATATATATATATATATATATATATATATGTATGTATGTATGTATGTATATATATATATATATATATATATATATATATATAGATATACATATATATGTGTATATATATATATATATATATATAATCATTTTGATTACATGCAGAAATATTTAACTTATATTTACACTTGCCTAGTTTATAAGAAGTGACGTTTTACTCTAAATAAGTTACAAAAATATTAAAAACAAAAATTAATTTTAATGCAAAATAATTACATGCAAAACTTAAAAAGTAAGCATATGAAACCATATTCAAATTAAAATTAAAAAAGGTTTTATAATTTAGTATCTAATTATTTTTTACACAAAATTATTAATAAACATTTTAATTTCTGCTTATTCATAAACTAAAACCATAACATTATTTATTGTGATTACATTTTAAGAAAAAATAGACATAAATGTGATATACAAATTGTATTAGTGAAGATTTTCATCTAATATACAATTTCTTTAAACAGAAAAAGAAATGATATAATTTTCAATAAAAAATTATTATTCTATAAAAAGTATGAAAATATTACACATTTAAAAAATATATTCTACAAAGTTTTTCAATTACATACGCACAAATATACTTTCTAAAATACAATTTTACAGAATATTTACATAATTACTAACATTTCAATATAAATTTGAAAAATTAACATACTTTAAAATAAATAATTAACATTAAAAAAATACTTCAGCCATTTTAAAAAATAATTTTATTTAGAATGTTTTATTTTTTTAAATAAAATCTAATATACAAGCATAATAATTTTCCCATATTAAATCTTCCCATCCTTTCCCCCTAAAAACCCAACATCCCACTCCAATAACATAATTACATATACATTATTCAAATTTATAATCAAATATTTGTTTTAACTTATTTAAATTACTAAAGAAATTTACTAAACATACTAATACAAAAATTGACATTCAACTAAAATAACAAATTACAAAAAAACTTATAAATTAACCAATAAAAACAATATAACATGCAACAATATTTTTTAAAACATTATTTAAAACAATACTTAAAATGATATTCTTTCCTTTAATATTCCTGTCCACAATATTTTTGACATCACAATATCCTTGAAATTATATTTATGTATCCAAATATTTTTTCATAATATATTTTGTCCAAACCTTGACTGAAGCTGATTTGGACCTCCATATCAAATGTTCACCTGCCAACGTTCACATGGATAGTTTTCTGGGTGGAGCTGGAGTGGAGGGTGACTTGGCTTTCATCTCACCAATCAGCTAGACGGCTCAGTACAATTCAAATTCGAAATGTGCGTTTGATTGTATTGTATTGTCCATGCTAGGTAATTTTTAATTATTTATGTTTAAGATTTGTCATCTGGGCAAGTGATGATGGGATAAAACTGGTTTGGATAGGTGCAGGGGAGTCCCAGATCCTAGGAGCTAGAGGTATGAATGAAGACCATGAGGTGAGAGTAGGAAGCTCATGAAGGGAAGGTGGGGTTGCTTAGAACCCGAGTATAGACCCAACTGGGTGAATGTGTTGAAAGAGATACACTGGTTCATCTGCTCCAGACCTTCTGCGAGCCTCAACAGGCTGTGACAAGAGGTGTTCCTTTACAAGAGGGCACATGAAAAAAGAGTGAGCACTATTTTTAACCTCTCTCTAAGGTAATAGATAGGAAGAGCTGTTATGTCCTTCCTTCTTTTACTTATCCTCCTTTCCCACATCCTTCACTGGAATGAGCTGCAGTGAATAATGGCAGACTACTTAAATGTTTTCTTGGTAGTGAGCGAGATTATAGTAAGGAAAATGGGGCCAAATGGGGCTAAAAGAACCTAAGGCAAATAAGAACCCTCCTAGAGGGTATCTGCCCCATCTTATGTAACACCTGCATGCTTAGAGCATATGCAGGTATACAGAGAATTGGATAAAGTGATAAAGTGCACTAATTATAATGCTGGAGAATACTTTCTGGAAGAAAGGATATTGAATGCTTGAATACTCTTAAGAAAAGAGTGGAAGAGCCTAAAAATAAACCTAGTCCAGAAGAATGGATGGCTTTCCTAAATTGATATGAGGAGGCCATGAAACACCAACAGGAATCTCAGATGCAGGGTTGAAGGACACCTATGAAAAGGTTATAAATCAAATCAACCATTGAGAGATATAATATGAGCCTGCACCCCAACTGCAGCATCTCTTCCAGATGCATTTCCCCAAATGACTAAAGTTGATCCTGGAGCAATTGAAAAATGTATTATCCTAAATGACGAACGTTGATCTGGGAGCAATTGAAGCAAAGGAGGAGTATATTTTGAGAATTCCATTCAGGCAGGAAATTCTAAGCTGATTATGCAGCACCAGTGAAGGGCACTTTGGGAGGGTGCAAGCAAAGACAGCACAGTGAGCACAGTGAGTGCAGCAGGTAGAGCAATTGCTAGTGTGGCGAATGGCAGTACATCTCACAGTTATGCGTCATTCATTAGTGTAAAACTAGAGGCTGCCAAAAAAACTTCACCTTTACCATCTTTGATAAGAACTTCCCACTGATCCGAAACGCTGGTTTGGATAGGTGGGTACGCAGACCAACTCCGAATTGATGAGCTAGAGACCCTGAGCATGTTCCACAACTCAAAAGATTGGCTTTTTCACCTAGTCATGAGTCTTGTGATTACTTGAGTAACCTTTCACATGACCATCCACATGCCCTATCACGTTTGCAAGAATACCCTGGGCACAGAGAAGACGGTTGCATCACTTTTCATGTCCCTTGGTCCCCATATGACCTTTTGAATATCATCTGTTAATTTCCAAATATATGGGATAATCCCAAGAAATGTCTTTGACAGCAAGAATGACAGACTCCTCGCCATTCAACCAAAAGAGCAGTCTAGTGTTATCACGCTTTTAAAACATATATATTTTTGTGCAAAAAATATTAATGAGTACTAATGATTTTTAAGTTGTGTCCAATACACAAATGAAGAATTAATGTTATTATTATTGAAACAAGTTTATTATGAGGTATAGAAGAGTGTGTTTATTAGCATAAATTAGTTGTGCCCCATTTAGGTGAAAATTCTTTGATAAAATGGATGCTGATTCTGTCAAGAAAAGAGGAAGTGTGACAGGCCACTTTAAACAAGTTGAAGCACACACTTTACCCAATTTGTTCTTGAGAATACCATTAGCTGTTTCCACCACACCTGATTATTGAGGCAGATAACTACAATGCAACTTCTGATTTATCTTAAATGCTGTGCAGATTATTTGCAAAACCTTATTCTTAAAATGAGTACCACGATAACTATCAACATGAATTGGGTTCCACATCTGGGTACAATTACCTCAACAAAAGTTTGGCAACTGTAAGGCTATCTGATCGATGGGCGGGGTAGGCCTCTATACATTTTAAGAACAAATAGAGAATGACTACAGTGTGCTATAAACCATTGTATGGTAGCATCTCTACAAAGTCTGCCTGGAGCACCGTTGGTGGGCCGTCTGATTTGCAAATCTGTTTAATCACTTTTAAGTCTTCTTTTCTTGATTATTTCTTTGTCACACCAAAAACATGACACATATGTCCTCGGTTATGTTCCCGAATCCTGTATTCCCCAATATTTCCTAATTATATGTAGCATGCAGTCCCTACCTGCATGGATTTGGTTATGCAGGTATATACCCATTGGGTACAACAATATACCTGGAAGGAAGGATTTATTTTCAGCATTAACATATAGATTTTGCAATTTCTTTCTTGTGACCCAGTTGCTCCCATTTTGTTTCTCATCATCTGAGACTTTTTCCTATAGGTCTCTCAGCTCACTCAAAGAAGTCAGAATTGAACTCATGAGAAAACAGTTTAATTTTTCTGCATTTTGTATGGTATTTATCATTTTAATGTTCCTGCACCACTGTCTCATCTCCTAATGCACAGTACTTTGCCATCTGATCCCAATATTTGTTACCAAGTGTAACTAAGGGGTTTATTTATAAGAGCCCTGTGTCACTTTTGCACTATGTAAAGTAGTACATGAATGACTCAGGGCTCTCATAAACATTTATGAATCCAAGCAAAGCCATCCTGCATGGCTTTAAGTGGCCACATAAATCCTGAGTAAGGTGATCAAGCGTAAATCGCTGCTTCACCTTACTGTGCCCCCGTAGGTGTTGCATGGGCGTTGCAGTGGGTTTTCCCCTACAACACCCATATATTTTGACGCTGCCCCTGTTTTACATAATCACGTAAACCCTGGGCAGTGTCAAAAACGTATGCCTCCCTAGAGTAGGTGTAATGAGGAGAAATATTTTTATTTCTCCTCTTTTTTTCTTTTTCCATGTGTGCTGCATTCTGTTTTGACACTGTGCAGCAAATTGTGGGCCAGCACATGGGGAAAGAACAGGAATGCATTGTATTTCATAAATATGATGGATTCCTACCCTTTCACATTGGTGTAGGGCAGTGCAGCAAGAAGACTTGTGGTGCTGCCCTACACCAATACCCCGTAAATGAGTCTTTACCAGTCTATTGGGCAACACACTTGACCGATGCAATTTCCTTCGGCTGTTGTATTGGTTTCGATAAATCCAGTATGCAAGCATTATTCTTTATAGAAGCTTCTGAAGATATCTTAAAGCCCCTTGGTGACCACGGTTGAGCAAAGTTACGAACCACTCCAAAACCATTCTGGCTGCACGCTCTAGTTAATGCAACTAATTCTGCCACCTCTGCTGTGGTTATATTCAGCAGAAAGGAGGCTTCCAGGGTCTCTGAAATGGAACATACTGTGTAGGCAGCTCTCAATGCTCCATACTGGTCTCTTAAACAAGAACCATCAACAAATAATGTCAGATAAGCCATTTCTAAAGGAGTCTCTTTAATATCCAGTCTCGGTTTGGTACATAACTCAGTAACTGCAATAAAATTGTGATCTGGCTTATCATCAGACTCATCAATCTCATTACCTTTCCTATCGTCACAACCTCTGCCTTAAATAAGAAGCAGTGTTCCTGAGTTTAGTGAATTACACCTTTAAATAGAAATGTTCTCTGCTGCAAGGATGACCTGCTCACAGCAAGTCAGCCTACTGTTTGTCATGTGCTGTGTTCTTATTCATGTCAACAAAGTTTCAACTGAGTAAAGGACATGTACAATTAATGTAAGGTCCATAACTATTTCTTCACTTTGTTCAATGGAAACACAAACAGGTGCAACAGATTTCAAACATCCCAGTAGATTTACAGCTACTGGATCCAATAAGGCTGAAAGATATGCAGTGGTCACAACAATTCACCATGCTTCTGTGCAAAGACTGATAATGCATATTCACATTTGTCATGACAAAACAAAACGTTAATCAGATTATAGTCTGGTATTCCTAGTGCTGCATGACTTAAGCTTTCTCTCAATTCTTTAAGTGCTTTATAGCATTTCTTAGTGAAACGGTACTGGATCTTGTAGATCACTGTGAGCCAGCCTTACTAAAGACTTCGCAATCAAGGAAATTTCAGAATTCACTGACAACAGTAGACATCCGAAGGCCACAAGCAGCTGGAGTTTGGGTGCCCATAGGATTTGGGAGCAGGGCCTGCCAAAGGCCATGTGCAGCGGGGGTTGGGCACCTAGAGGCTGAGCCCTGCGGCCAACTCCTGATGGACATGGCCTAAACCTGTGCTCAGAAGAGTTGGAGTGGCTGAATATGATTTAAAAACCCCAGAAATTCACTGAAAAACACAAAGGTGAAAGTGACGTTATAGTTAGGGATGCTAATAATATCTTACCTTACATTAAAACATCATCAGAAATTCACTGATTTTTTTTTTAAAGTAGTGGTATAATTAGGTATGGTAATCAGATCATAGCTTATGCTAACAGAAACCTTGAAACTCAAACTGAAAAAAAACAAATGTTAAAATGAAGTTATATTTTGGTGGTGAAATAACACAAAAAAAATGTGTAAACACCAAACAACCACTGAAATTCATCCGTTATAGCTTATTAAGCTAACCATAACTTGCACCTTCAGCATTTCCTCTTAAGTGTTGCAATGCTGCTCCAAAGTCTAATGACTCAGTGCTAGTGCAGCGGTTCAACACATGGCAAGCTTAATTTTTTACAGTGTGCAGGTAGCATTTAAATCTCAAAAACTCATTCAACCTCCTTGGTTCAAGTATATTTCACACCTTAATATATAGTATTTCATGTTTCTTCAGTGTTTTGCTGCATTTCCTTTAGACTGTGTTGAGGAACTGTCTCGTTCCGGATGTATTTAACACACTTCAACCTACTGGCCTTTGGTCGCATCAGATTGTGAAAAAAATCTGAAATTAAAAAGAAATATTTTTTTTTAAAATGCATATATCAACATAAGTCTAGAATAAAGCAGTCGAGGGTTGAGGACGGATGGTTGTATGAAAAAGACAAACAGATCAGTCTATACAGGCCTCTTTTGTTAGAATGCACTGCTGTTAATATATGCTGTTTTCATGAGCAGGGTTTAAAGTATCAGCTCTGGGCTGCAGAGAATGGGGCAATTTTATTTCTGTTGTTTGCTTGAATAGAGGGACAACAAGCCCAATCTGATAATTCAAGATTTTCTTCCATCAGTCTGAATCCATCAATGATACATTCCTTGTACAGTGCTCAATTCCTCAGCCTTTTCGTGTCACTGAAGGTTTTCCTTTTTTCAATCACTTGGATACTTTCTCTGCAAACAAATGTCTAAGATAGATTATTAGGCTATCCACATCTCCCAGTGTGGGAATAAATTCAGCTAAAACCAGTTACAGTTTATCTGAACATCAGGTGTGGCCCATCATTAAGTATGGAGGGACACCAGCCCCCCAACCTTCGTTTTTCAGGTTGAGAAAAAGTTAGCTTGATAGACATTCATCATATTTGGGTCAGGCAGCTAAGCACCTGACAGCCTGAGCCAAACTTTTCAGGAATAAAGATTTCACAACCCTGAGGGCGTAACCTTCTCATTCTGGCAAAGCCCTCTGAGGTACTCCCCCTTATGATGAAGGGGCACGTCACTGATGACTCTGACCTAGGCACTTTAGTTTTAAGTACTGAAGTGTCTGGGTATGATGGTCAATCAGTGATGCCTCGTCACAGAGTGAGTGGAATCAGCAACTGTCACTGACCCCATCCCACTCTGTGATAAGTGAAGAAAGGTCCTCCTCTCATTGGCTGACCTATGACAAAGTCAGCCAATGAGAGGAGGTAATGGGATCTTCTTACTTTCTCTGCCCGAGGCATCAATCTCTACCCAGTGCCTTCTGCTTTCTCTCCTGCTGGACCTGCCATCACTGCTGCGGCTCGGTAAGTATCTTCTTTTTTTTTTAGTGTTTGGGTGGGTGCGTGTATATATGAAGGTATGTGTATTTGCGAGTGCATGCTTTGGATTGGTGTGTGCATGTGTATGTGCTTGTGAAAGGTGGTGTATGTGCAGAAACTTGTGAATGGATGGATGGATGTGAATATGTGTGCTTGTGGATGGGTGAGTGTGAAAAGGCCACAACCTGAAGAAGGCAGCTCAGGGGTCTTCTCCCCCTGAAAACCCATATGTTTTCAGGGGCGGTGCATCCGTTAGGGCGTGGGGGCGTTGCCCCACTCATATTTTTCCTCCTGGCCCCCCAATTACATGCAAGTATTTGATATTTCGAAGTCAGTAAAAAAAACGATTCCATTTTGTAAACTTCAGCAACCGCAGTATGTAGAAGTGGCCTGTGGGGGTGGGGCTTGACAGACAGACTCCAGTAGCCAGCGTGCACTTGAGCTCAAGTACGCATGTCGGGTTGGACAGCTGCCTTACCCCGGACAGCCCGACCTGCGCACCAGACGCTCCTCTAATTACTCATTAATGAGCCGGGGTGACTCAAAGCCGCATTCCCAGGCTCAGAAGTGAGCGGTGAGGTCCCCTGCCCCAGCCAATCCTGGCGCTGCTGTAACAGCAGGAGCAGCATCAGGATTGGCTAAGCTTAGAGAGTGAGATCGATGACGGGGGAGGAGGAGGTAGCCAACAGAGTTAATAGTGAGGCGCCTGGGTTCTAGGGAGAAAAGAGGGAGGGGGTAGCTTCGGGCGTGGCCTTAAATAACGTGTGGTTGCGTTGCTTTCAAATGATCGTCCTGAGCAGTGCACTCGCAACGCACAAGAAATAGCAAAGACGAGTGGGCCCGATCTAGAAGTCCCTTAGGCCTCTGACATCACTGAGACGAATCTCTCTCACCCCAACCCCTTCCCTCTGCCTTGTTTGGAGACCGCTAGGGTGCGCAGCACCTCTGTGTCCCTGTAGAGCAGAGGTCTTCAAACTGTGGGGCGCGCCCCCCTGGGGTGGCGTGGATGGGTTCCCAGGGGGGCCAAATCACTCTGCAAATACATGAAAATGAAGATGGCCTGGAAGTACGACGTGTATTTGCTGCATTTCCAGGCTGTCTTCATTTATTCCGAGCCCTCGAAGTGAAAGTGAGAACTGAGGTGGGGGCAGGGGTCAGTGAGTGTGCTGGCAGGGTCAATATACAGATTACGATTATACTTCCAGATCAAAGAATATAAAGTGCTCTGCACAGAAAATCACTTTCTGATAAACTAGGTAGCAAATCGGAAACTTTCTATTTTCCTGCTCGAGGTGGTGTGTATTTTGCAGTCTAGCAAACTAACTGAGGAGAAAATACATATCGTAGAAACGTTCTGTTCAATGTAGTTACATACTCTGGGAAAGCTGTACGTTTCTTTCAACTAGAGGCGAGCCAGAGCCGAGGGTCTGGCTCGCATCCTAGAGCCTGTGCAGGTGCCAAGCACTGAAAATATTTGCTAAGTAAATCATACAACAAACATCAAGTAAAATATGATAAGGCCTCCTCAAAATTCCTAAAAGTGTATTTCTTTAATCTGTCGAAGCTTTGACATTAATAAGGCACACTATATTCCGCAGTGAAAAGTACTTATTAAAAGTGATAGTTTTGTAAAACTGGTCTTCTGTACTCACATTTAAAAGTGCTCTCCTACGCGATAATGAAGAAAACTGTTTTGGTGAAATAAAATATTTGCCTAAGATCACACAATTTAATAAGCGAGGAGCCCGCGATTTATCCAGGTTTTCTGGTTACATTTTTTGCAAATCAGCGGAAAATGCGTATCTATTTGCCTTTCCTTATGTTAAGGGTTTGTTTTTACCTCTTACTTCATTTTTCTGCAGTTTTTAAATACAGCGTGAACTCGACCAGAGATGGCCAAGCGCTTAACATGAGCACCAGTTACATTACACAAGGTTACATGATTGTTTATAGGCACGGGATGATTAAGTGACTTGCCTAGAATCACAGGGTGTTGAGCCGACACCGAGACTCGCACCTGGATCCGCATTATGCAGCTCTGTCCCTAATGCCAGATCCTGGGTAAAGGGAGGGAGGCAGGTAGAAGCCACATGAAAGCCATGCTCCTTATGGGCTCGAGGTTCCAATAGGACCTCGAACTGAGCCAGAGCCCGGATTCAGACTCGAGCATTCAGTGGCTCGCCCATCTATACTTTCAACTCTACAAACTTGTGGGATTTGTGATGCCATAGAAGAGCACACTGTTCAAGTCGATTAAATATTCTTCTGCTTTTTGGTGCACATAGTGGGCGAAATTCGCAACTCTTTTATGCATCTATGCCCAACCTTGCTGCAAAAAAATAAAAATAAATATCTGTTGTTTAAGTCCAAGTCTTTGCTTCATATATTGAGAATGCGCTGACAACAGGGCGACCATGAAAGATGTTTCTAATTTCAGACTTTTTGCGTTCTGAATTGACCTAGCGCTTTGTGGCCCTCTGCAAATAACACTAAACATCTTTTCTATGTACTGCATCCATTTTTAATTGGACATGAGTTGCATTTTTCAACATCCCGTTGATTCGAACCTCTACGTCCACTTTCATGTGTATAATCCATTACCTCCCCAGGATTATTTTTCAGTAATCTCCCAAATAGTTCCTTTTATCACAACCCCCTTTACCTCATGTCATCATGTTATCCTTCTAAGACCTATACCTCTTAAATCTGTCACACAAAGAACTCGTTGGAGACTGAAACATAAACATTTTGAGGAGAATTAAGGAACTAGGGAGCACATTTACAATAAAGTGGCGAAGCGTGGCGTTAAGCCAAGAAGGCTAACAACACGCTCCGTCACTTTAGAAACGCAGGGCTGCGCCATATTTACAAGAATATGGTGCAACCCTGTGTTTCCCCCTGCACTGGCGCTAAATTTAGCTGTCTAGTGCCTACGCAGGCACCCTTGCACCATAGTGCAAGGCTGTCTGCGTTGAGGGGAAGATTGTTTATGTCAGAGGTCTTCAAACTGTGGGGCGTGCCCCTCTGGGGGCGTGGATGGGTTCCCAGGGGGCACAAATACCTCTGCAAATACATGTAAATGAAGATGGCCTGGAAGTACGGCGTGTATTTGCTGCATTTCCAGGCTTCATAAAGGGCCATTCATCAGCGCAGCAGGTACTGCTGCCAGGTGTGTAAGTGGCCACTGTTAGTTATCATTAATGAAGCTGATGCAGCAGGGCTGGGGCCCAGGGGTTTGAGGGGCCCACTGCTTCACAATGATGACTGTCTACCTTTAAAAAAGGGGCATGGGAGCTTATTTTCCTTGTTAGCAAAATGACTGAGGGCACCCTTGAAGAAAAAAAAGGGATACAACATGTGGGAGCTCTTTTTTTCGAACAGGACAGAGAGCCTGTTTCAAGATTGGAGTGATGGTCAGGCATGATGGGGAAGAGTTAAAAGATGCAGAGGAGATAGCCTGCTACTCAGGACTGCAGTTATCATTAGTGCAGTAGGTGTAGTTGCATTGGGGTCCAAGAGTGTGAGGGGCTCACAAACACCCCAATTATGGGGAGTGGTATTTTTGGGACAATACATGTTTTTGTTTGATTAATTTGCTGTTTTATAAGTCTCATATTTAGTGTGGTTCATGAACTATAGAAAAAGTACTCCTGAAATCATCTCATAAGCCCGCCTCCTGCACGCAGCCATGTCCCTCCCGCTCTCCCAATCCTTGCCATAAAGTTTTGGAGGGGGGGCCCGACCTCAAAACATATTGCGCAGGGGGGCTCAGAGCAAAACAGTTTGAAGACCTCTGCTGTAGAGGCTGTTCAGGCTGTTACTGGCTACGCCCCCACTGCACAGCCCTTGCTCGTGGGTGAAGGCGTCCCAGACAGTTGGGCCCTTGCCGTTCTGCGGCCAGCCCCCCTCCAACTGGTAGGCAGCAGTGCCCACTGACCACAGGAATCCCGGAGGAAAGGAAGAGGTCATTCTCCGGGTAGAGCAGTCCAGTGAACTTATGCCAGATCTCCCTGCCGTCCCCGGGGTTCCTTTGCACAGAGGTGAACAGCAGCAGGCAGCACAGGAGCCCCTGCAGGGGCAGAACTCCCTGGGACATCCTGATAAGAGGACTGGCGTCTCTGTGGTGTGACCCGGGCGGTGATGCGGGCTCACAGAACGCTGTTTATGCGCATTAGATCCCTGCTCCGTGGACTCTGAAACACCCTCCCCCGCAGACGCCAAAGTCCTCCTAAGCGCATGCACATGCGATCCATGCTGCGCAGAAGATCCAGTCCCTTTAACTCAAGTCACACCGGCTGCTCGTAGCAGCGCTGATCTTAAGAGGCATGCTGAAAGGCATTAATAATTACACTCAGTGTCCGTGAGTGGGGATGGGCCATATAGGACTGTAAAATATTTATAGGCACTGATGCTTTATACAATCTGAATGACAGAGTTGTCATGCTTCACGGTAACCTAACTGAATGGTCTCTTGAAAATGGTGCTGGAAACTTGTTGCTGTTCTAAAAACTCGAGGCATTTCTTTATGTGGGTACATGATTCTTCACAGCCGCTCCACTTGCAGTTGCACCGAGGTTTTCAGCACACAGCTTCCTGAACCAGTGTGTTGACTTCAGACTTAGGCAAGATCGGCGGCCTTCCCTTGGCTTCTGCAGACTCCTGGTATTTTCAGGTTAGTGGCTGCTGGCCAGGTGGTGGGGAGCACACGATTACAGAAAGTAGCAGATAGAGGCATCTGGCAAAGATACACACAGTTCTATACACTGTTAATGTAAAAAGGGACATAACTCATTTATAGACACTCAAAGCTGCCAAACAGATGCACTTCTGTTAGATTGTTTCTTCACCTGCCCATCATTCCTTAGAGCCTGGGGGGGCCTCATGGGTTATTTTTTTCATTTGATAGCTGTTGTTTATTTCTCTGCATTTATGATTATTTTGGTATTAAATTCATGTTACAAAAACACGAGAGAGAGAAAGGATTGCCACAAAAGTGGAGGGAATACTCCTGATCCCCTTTAAATTAAGTAAACAAACAATAGGAGGAGTACAACCAGGAGACACATCAAAGTCTCCAAAGTATTGGGATAAAGGGCACAAGAGAGGAAATGTCCTTTCTTAAGAAGACCCCTCACTCACCAACCTGGTTGGTGACATGCTTCATCATCGGGGTCCCACCCGAATGGCCGAATGCCATCCGGGTGTGCTTCAACACCTGATTACAGTGGAGCAGGTTTGTTTTCTGTGTAGGTGAGTGAAATGGTGATTTAAAAATTGGCCAAATATAACTCAAAATTAGTATTTTAATAATAGAGCATCTGGACAATATTAAAAATGAATCATAAGACACCCTTTTTGGTTAAATTGACCAACTGGTATCTTTAAGTAAAAAATTTGCAAAAAGTGCGGAAAAAAGGGTCTACATGTTTCAACCTAATGTCGGTATTACTAGGTTTTCGTCAGGACCAAGAGTATGTGACCCGGGCGGTCTACACACGCTAAGGTGTACCCTGCCCTTGATCACTATTACCTAACTCTGTACTCACAGTTAGGAGACCTTTCATCCGAGTAGTTGAAAGGAAAAAACCTGAAAAAATAAAGATGTACAATCACAGACAAACAAAACATACAACTATAACGAAGTTTCTCAAAGGTTAAGTGCTCAAAAATATCCCAATTGCGAGTTATGAAAAAGCGTGAAAAATATACATTTAGTGAACAACTGTCTCCAAAATTAAGAGACAGTCTATGGCAATTGCACATATATTCGAGTGAAAAATTAGAGAAACAAAGTACCGCCCACTCATGGCATTCAGTCCAGTGGTTATTTATACACTCTGGTTGGCAGTACTTGTCATGAGATGCAAATTCATTACCAAACAAAATAAAACAAACTAAAGCAAAGCGGATATCAATAGAAACAGTGGGAATATGGTATAACGGTACTTGCGATCTTCCTTTAGAAGTGAGTGTCTACGCTCGCATTACATAAGTGAGGGCGTACTAAGTGTAACATTAATGTTAATAAGATCGAGCGTATCATGATAACTACAACAATGTCGGGAGCTTACTATGTAACGCATGGTTGCGTGCCTCATGGGAGTAGGGGTCGTGGTGCTGGCTCAGTTGCGCAATCTGAAAAAATGAGCATTACGAGAGGAAAAATTCATGAGGTAAATGGCCAGCAAAGAGGAGTAAGCGGAGCCCACCCGCATTGAATCAAAGTACTTACAGCGAGTCACCAGTCACCGGCTGCTACACCTATAATACAGACCTGCCACAGCTCCCCGAGGGTTCCCATATCAGAGCGTCCTCGCTAGTTAAATGCTGGGCGCTTCCGGGTCCGGGCGTGGTGGCGTGGTCACATGACCAACGTCAGAACGTGACGGGGGCGTGGTACTGAAATTCCCTCGATGATAGATGGGAGTAGCTTGAACAAATTAAAAAGTAAAAATATGCCAAGCATGCGTGAGCCCATAGTCGGTATAGGAATATATAAAGAAAAATATAAAGAAAAATCTAGAGACAAAGCGCATAGATTAACTGTTGGTGTCTTATAGGGAACGATATTACAGGGGATACCTCAATGAATGGGATCCCCTCAGCGGTGGGCAAGAAATACTGCATTTAAGGAGATACAGATATTCTGACTAGCTAAAATGAGCCCACAAAATATACTAATAAAAATAATGAATAAAGAGGCGCATAAACCCACTCTAAGCGTCTTATGGGGAAGGAATTCGCTCAATGTGTAAAGCAAATAGACAGTGACTACGTCAAAAAACACGTATACATTTGTTATTTAACGGGCAACAGGTGAGCTATCAATGACATGCTATGAGTGCATACTGTGAAATACCTAAAGAAGCTAATCAAAGTTTTCAAAATTGTCACAAATGCAGGCATGCATGCATATAGGCAGCAGTAATCAAATAAACACTGGGAATAGAGACCTACATAGTTGTTAGCAGTGGTCACTATCTTTCAAAAAGGCGTGTATGTATGACATAACACATGGACTTATTTCAAAAGGACCGAATTCCAAGGAATATTATCATTCAATCCTTCTTTATGGGTGGATAGCCTATATATCCATCGTTGTTCGTTCTCAAATAGGCATTGTTGTGTTTTGACCCCTGTTTTTATCTGTTCGATAATAGTCCATTTCATATCGTTGGTTGTGTGGTTCATTTGAAGGAAGTGTTCAGTGAGTTTTGTAGTAGTTTTTGCATCTGATAGTGCTTCGATGTTCACAAATTCTTTGTTTTATTTTCCTGCAGGTCATGCCCACATATGCAAGATTGCAGGGGCACTTTATCAGATAGACCACATTGGTGCTGTTACAATTCGTGTGGACACGTTGGTACCATACTTTTCCTGGTTCTAATACAAGTGTTTTGGGGTTGCTAGTCAGATGGCAAACACTACAATTCCCACTCTGATAGTGTCCTACGATATTGGGTAGGCCCCACGCCATGGTTACAATTGGTGTGTTTCTTGTCTGTTCTCTTTTGGGCGTGTGTTGACAAGAGAGTCCTTCAGGCTTCTTGCTTTCTTGAAAGAAAAAAGTGGTTTTTCCCAGTGTAAATTCCAGTATTAATGATAGACCAGTGCTTATTGATGGATCTGGTCATTAGGTTAGAGGCTGTACTATAAGTTGTTACACATGTCAGTGGTATCTCCTCGTCCTTCTGTATTCTATCTTCCAGGAGTGCCTCCCTGGGTTGGTTGCGAGCTCTTTTTGACATTTATTAAGGATCCCATTAGGATAACCTCTGTATGAAAGCTTTTTAGTGAGGTCTTTTGCTTGATTGTGGTAGTCAGTGGTTTTGCTACAATTCCGCCGTAACCTCAGATATTGGCCATAGGGTAAGTTTTCCCTCAGCGGTCTAGGATGGAAGCTCTCGAATCTCAGTAAGTTGTTCCTCGCACTAGGTTTGTGGTAAGTTTTTGTCTCTAAATGACCGTTCTCCTTGGTGATTGTAACATCCAGGAAAATCATTGTATTGGGGTCCATGGTGTGAGTGAACCTCAGATTATGATCACATGAGTTGATCCATATGGTAAAGTCTTTTAGTGTCTCGAACGGTCCCTGCCAGATGGCTAGGACATCGTCGATATATCTTTTCCAGAAGATGATATTCGCAAGAAAAGGATTCCGATTGTTCAATATGAATCTTTTTCAAACTCGAATACATAAAGCCCTGCCAAACTAGGAGCAAAAATGCTCCCCATTGAAGTGCCCCTGTCTGGAGGTATAAGGCTCCCTCATATTCAAAATAATTTTTCTTCAAGGCTAATTTGGCACATTCCAAGATAAAGCATTTGGGTGTCCTGTGTGTCCAGGTGGTTTCATTCAGGGCTTTTTAAGTACTTCCAATGTGTCATCCTGTGGAATGCTGGTATACAGACTTTCAATATCGAAGCTTACCAAGATAGTATCCTCATCCACTGTGATGTCCTTAAGAAATTTAAGGAGACATTTGGTATCTTGTAGGTAGGTGGTGGTTTTTTGCACCAAGGTTTTCAGGAAAAAGTCACAAAAGCGTGACAGTGGTTCAAGTAAAGAACCTATACCTGACACAATGGGTCTGCCAGTAGGGGGATTTTGTTTTTGTGCATTTTGGGCAAGATGTAAAAATATGGGATTTTACCCTCACAGTTGCAAAGAAACATTGCTTCTTGTTTCGAGATGTGCCCCATTGTTTCAGCATAGTCCACAAGGGTTCTGATTTCTTGTTTGAGTTCATTAGTCGGGTCGGATAGTAGTGGCCTATAGTTCCTAGCATCAGACAACAGCCTTTGGCACTATGCACGGTAAGTATCTTTATCTAGAACCACCACGCCGCCTCCTTTATCTGCCGGTTTTATCACAATGCTATCACAAGTCTTCAGGGTTTCTAAGGCCAGATTCTCCTCTTTGCTCATATTTTGAAATGGTTGTTTGGGACTTAGATTTTCAATATCATTGAAGACAGCCTGTTCAAATGTTGATATCTCTACTGGGATAGCATGTGGAGGGGAATGAAGGTGGACTTTACTCGTAGTCCGGTTTCATTCGGGTCTTCTGTAGGTATTGTTTCGCCCTGTTTTTCAAAAAAAGCTTTTAATCTCAGTTTCCTGAAAAAGCCTGCCAATTCGCAATGAAGTTGAAATTTATCAAGGCGTGATGTGGGGACAAAACCTAAGCCTTTGTTCAGGACTTTTCTTCCATCATTGATAGAGGCCTGGTGGCAAGATTGGTAACTAGATTCTGTTGTTGCTCGTCCCTGCTTGAGGATCCCGTGTCTTGCTCCGTGTGTAACTGCCTACAGGGTCATCTTCCTTCCAATGCACTTGATTTGGGCCCTTTCTTCTTCCTCTTCCCCTCCTGCCCCTGCCTAAAAAAGGAGGCCTAAAGGTGTTGGGCGGAAAAGTGGTGGTGGGTATGGTGGTTGCCACCCATACATTGGGTAGGGTTGCTGATGGTTGTATGGACCCTGGAACCCGAGTGGTAGATGTGTATTATATACAGGCCAATTGTTCTGGGCTCTATTCTTCCCTCTTTGTCTCTGTCTACCACTTCCTGTACTGGAGCCACTACTCCCGGTTGAATCGATACTCGAGGCATCTGAATCCTGATCAGATTTTATTGAGGATACATAGTGCAGGATCAGAGTAAGGATAAGTTTTGACATATGAGAATCGTTTGAGATCTTTTCGAAATTTCTGAACTTTTTGTTGGGTGAGATTATCCTTATATTCATTTATCTCCTTATTCAGTTCATCAAGTCTTTTCTTGTAACCAGTGATAGTAGTTTTGATTTGACCTTCTGTCAATTGAATATCAACCAGTATTTTTTCAGAGAGGCGTAAGGCAGTTTATAAGATCAGTACTATAAAGTCACGTGTGCAATGCCAAGCAATCTGGGCCCAGTCTTTTCTAAAAACCGGGTCCTCTAAGAAGATGCGTGGAGCATTAGTGACTAGAAGGCCTTTGGTGCCATATTGTTTCTAAGATATTCTTTTAAGATAGTCCCGTGTAATATAGTTCTTATCCGGTTTCTTTTCATTTCGGTTAGTTTTTCCCAATCGGTAGTTTGTGATATCGTCTGTGCAATGCCGGCGTCAGCAAATAGAGTAAGATCACCTAGAATTGCATCCACCTCCTCGGTGGAATCGGATAGTCCCTGATTCTCCCCATGATTCAGGGGTAATCAGGTTATGATCTAAGTAAGAGGAAAAACTCTCACAGCTGTGCGCTGCCAGATATACAAAAACACGAGAGAGAGAAAGGGATTGCCACAAAAGTGGAGGGGAATACTCCTGATCCCCTTTAAATTAAGTAAACAAACAATAGGAGGAGTACAACCAGGAGACACATCAAAGTCTCCAAAGTATTGGGATAAAGGGCACAAGAGAGGAAATGTCCTTTCTTAAGAAGACCCCTCACTCACCAACCTGGTTGGTGACATGCTTCATCATCGGGTCCCACCCGAATGGCCGAATGCCATCCGGGTGTGCTTCAACACCTGATTACAGTGGAGCAGGTTTGTTTTCTGTGTAGGTGAGTGAAATGGTGATTTAAAAATTGGCCAAATATAACTCAAAATTAGTATTTTAATAATAGAGCATCTGGACAATATTAAAAATGAATCATAAGACACCCTTTTTGGTTAAATTGACCAACTGGTATCTTTAAGCAAAAAAATGTGCAAAAAGTGCGGAAAAAAGGGTCTACATGTTTCAACCTAATGTCGGTATTACTAGGTTTTCGTCAGGACCAAGAGTACGTGACCCGGGCGGTCTACACACGCTAAGGTGTACCCTGCCCTTGATCACTATTACCTAACTCTGTACTCACAGTTAGGAGACCTTTCATCCGAGTAGTTGAAAGGAAAAAACCTGAAAAAATAAAGATGTACAATCACAGACAAACAAAACATACAACTATAACGAAGTTTCTCAAAGGTTAAGTGCTCAAAAATATCCCAATTGCGAGTTATGAAAAAGCGTGAAAAATATACATTTAGTGAACAACTGTCTCCAAAATTAAGAGACAGTCTATGGCAATTTGCACATACATTCGAGTGAAAAATTAGAGAAACAAAGTACCGCCCACTCATGGCATTCAGTCCAGTGGTTATTTATACACTCTGGTTGGCAGTACTTGTCATGAGATGCAAATTCATTACCAAACAAAATAAAACAAACTAAAGCAAAAGCGGATATCAATAGAAACCGTGGGAATATGGTATAACGCTACTTGCGATCTTCCTTTAGAAGTGAGTGTCTACGCTCGCATTACATAAGTGAGGGCGTACTCAGTGTAACATTAATGTTAATAAGATCGAGCGTATCATGATAACTACAACAATGTCGGGAGCTTACTATGTAACGCGTGGTTGCGTGCCTCATGGGAGTAGGGGTCGTGGTGCTGGCTCAGTTGCGCAATCTGAAAAAATGAGCATTACGAGAGGAAAAATTCATGAGGTAAATGGCCAGCAAAGAGGAGTAAGCGGAGCCCACCCGCATTGAATCAAAGTACTTACAGCGAGTCACCAGTCACCGGCTGCTACACCTATAATACAGACCTGCCACAGCTCCCCGAGGGTTCCCATATCAGAGCGTCCTCGCTAGTTAAATGCTGGGCGCTTCCGGGTCCGGGCGTGGTGGCGTGGTCACATGACCAACGTCAGAACGTGACGGGGCGTGGTACTGAAATTCCCTCGATGATAGATGGGAGTAGCTTGAACAAATTAAAAAGTAAAAATATGCCAAGCATGCGTGAGCCCATAGTCGGTATAGGAATATATAAAGAAAAATATAAAGAAAAATCTAGAGACAAAGCGCATAGATTAACTGTTGGTATCTTATAGGGAACGATATTACAGGGGATACCTCAATGAATGGGATCCCCTCAGCGGTGGGCAAGAAATACTGCATTTAAGGAGATACAGATATTCTGTCTAGCTAAAATGAGCCGACAAAATATACTAATAAAAATAATGAATAAAGAGGCGCATAAACCCACTCTAAGCGTCTTATGGGGAAGGAATTCGCTCAATGTGTAAAGCAAATAGACAGTGACTACGTCAAAAACACGTATACATTAGTTATTTAACGGGCAACAGGTGAACTATCAATGACATGCTATGCGTGCATACTGTGAAATACCTAAAGAAGCTAATCAAAGTTTTCAAAATTGTCACAAATGCAGGCATGCATGCATATAGGCAGCAGTAATCAAATAAACACTGGGAATAGAGACCTACATAGTTGTTAGCAGTGGTCACTATCTTTCAAAAAGGCGTGTATGTATGACATAACACATGGACTTATTTCAAAAGGACCGAATTCCAATGAATATTATCATTCAATCCTTCTTTATGGGTGGATAGCCTATATATCCATCGTTGTTCGTTCTCAAATAGGCATTGTTGTGTTTTGACCCCTGTTTTTATCTGTTCGATAATAGTCCATTTCATATCGTTGGTTGTGTGGTTCATTTGAAGGAAGTGTTCAGTGAGTTTTGTAGTAGTTTTCTTGCATCTGATAGTGCTTCGATGTTCACAAATTCTTTGTTTTATTTTCCTGCAGGTCATGCCCACATATGCAAGATTGCATGGGCACTTTATCAGATAGACCACATTGGTGCTGTTACAATTCGTGTGGACACATTGGTACCATACTTTTCCTGGTTCTAATACAAGTGTTTTGGTGTTGCTAGTCAGATGGCAAACACTACAATTCCCACACTGATAGTGTCCTACGATATTGGGTAGGCCCCACGCCATGGTTACAGTTGGTGTCGTTTCTTGTCTGTTCTCTTTTGGGCGTGTGTTGACAAGAGAGTCCTTCAGGCTTCTTGCTTTCTTGAAAGAAAAAGTGGTTTTTCCCAGTGTAAATTCCCAGTATTAATGATAGACCAGTGCTTATTGATGGATCTGGTCATTAGGTTAGAGGCTGTAGTATAAGTTGTTACACATGTCAGTGGTATCTCCTCGTCCTTCTGTATTCTATCTTCCAGGAGTGCCTCCCTGGGTTGGTTGCGAGCTCTTTTTGACATTTATTAAGGATCCCATTAGGATAACCTCTGTATGAAAGCTTTTTAGTGAGGTCTTTTGCTTGATTGTGGTAGTCAGTGGTTTTGCTACAATTCCGCCGTAACCTCAGATATTGGCCATAGGGTAAGTTTTCCCTCAGCGGTCTAGGATGGAAGCTCTCGAATCTCAGTAAGTTGTTCCTCGCACTAGGTTTGTGGTAAGTTTTTGTCTCTAAATGACCGTTCTCCTTGGTGATTGTAACATCCAGGAAAATCATTGTATTGGGGTCCATGGTGTGAGTGAACCTCAGATTATGGTCACATGAGTTGATCCATATGGTAAAGTCTTTTAGTGTCTCGATCGGTCCCTGCCAGATGGCTAGGACATCGTCGATATATCTTTTCCAGAAGATGATATTCGCGAGAAAAGGATTCCGATTGTTCAATATGAATCTTTTTTCAAACTCGAATACATAAAGCCCTGCCACACTAGGAGCAAAAATGCTCCCCATTGAAGTGCCCCCTGTCTGGAGGTATAAGGCTCCCTCATATTCAAAATAATTTTCTTCAAGGCTAATTTGGCACATTTCAAGATAAAGCATTTGGGTGTCCTGTGTGTCCAGGTGGTTTCATTCAGGACTTTTTAAGTACTTCCAATGTGTCATCCTGTGGAATGCTGGTATACAGACTTTCAATATCGAAGCTTACCAAGATAGTATCCTCATCCACTGTGATGTCCTTAAGAAATTTAAGGAGACATTTGGTATCTTGTAGGTAGGTGGTGGTTTTTTGCACCAAGGTTTTCAGGAAAAAGTCACAAAAGCGTGACAGTGGTTCAAGTAAAGAACCTATACCTGACACAATGGGTCTGCCAGGAGGGGGGATTTTGTTTTTGTGCATTTTGGGCAAGATGTAAAAATATGGGATTTTACCCTCACAGTTGCAAAGAAACATTGCTTCTTGTTTCGAGATGTGCCCCATTGTTTCAGCATAGTCCACAAGGGTTCTGATTTCTTGTTTGAGTTCATTAGTCGGGTCGGATAGTAGTGGCCTATAGTTCCTAGCATCAGACAACAGCCTTTGGCACTCTGCACGGTAAGTATCTTTATCTAGAACCACCATGCCGCCTCCTTTATCTGCCGGTTTTATTACAATGCTATCACAAGTCTTCAGGGTTTCTAAGGCCAGATTCTCCTCTTTGCTCATATTTTGAAATGGTTGTTTGGGACTTAGATTTTCAATATCATTGAAGACAGCCTGTTCAAATGTTGATATCTCTACTGGGATAGCATGTGGAGGGGGAATGAAGGTGGACTTTACTCGTAGTCCGGTTTCATTCGGGTCTTCTGTAGGTATTGTTTCGCCCTGTTTTTCAAAAAAGCTTTTAATCTCAGTTTCCTGAAAAAGCCTGCCAATTCGCAATGAAGTTGAAATTTATCAAGGCGTGATGTGGGGACAAAACCTAAGCCTTTGTTCAGGACTTTTTCTTCCATCATTGATAGAGGCCTGGTGGCAAGATTGGTAACTAGATTCTGTTGTTGCTCGTCCCTGCTTGAGGATCCCGTGTCTTGCTCCGTGTGTAACTGCCTACAGGGTCCTCTTCCTCCCAATGCACTTGATTTGGGCCCTTTCTTCTTCCTCCTTCCCTCCTGCCCCTGCCTAAAAAAGGAGGCCTAAAGGTGTTGGGCGGAAAAAGTGGTGGTGGGTATGGTGGTTGCCACCCATACATTGGGTAGGGTTGCTGATGGTTGTATGGACCCTGGAACCCGAGTGGTAGATGTGTATTATATACAGGCCAATTGTTCTGGGCTCTATTCTTCCCTCTTTGTCTCTGTCTACCACTTCCTGTACTGGAGCCACTACTCCCGGTTGAATCGATACTCGAGGCATCTGAATCCTGATCAGATTTTATTGAGGATACATAGTCAGGATCAGAGTAAGGATAAGTTTTGACATATGAGAATCGTTTGAGATCTTTTTGAAATTTCTGAACTTTTTGTTGGGTGAGATTATCCTTATATTCATTTATCTCCTTATTCAGTTCATCAAGTCTTTTCTTGTAACCAGTGATAGTAGTTTTGATTTGACCTTCTGTCAATTGAATATCAACCAGTATTTTTTCATAGAGGCGTAAGGCAGTTTTTAAGGTCAGTACTATCCAGTCACGTGTGCAATGCCAAGCAATCTGGGCCCAGTCTTTTCTTAAAACCGGGTCCTCTAAGAAGATGCGTGGAGCATTAGTGACTAGAAGGCCTTTTGGTGCCATATTGTTTCTAAGATATTCTTTTAAGATAGTCCCGTGTAATATAGTTCTTATCCGGTTTCTTTTCATTTCGGTTTGTTTTTCCCAATCGGTAGTTTGTGATATCGTCTGTGCAATGCCGGCGTCAGCAAATAGAGTAAGATCACCTAGAATTGCATCCACCTCCTCAGTGGAATAAGATAGTCCATTTACCTCATGAATTTTTCCTCTCGTAATGTTCATTTTTTCAGATTGCGCAACTGAGCCAGCACCACGACCCCTACGCCCATGAGGCACGCAACCACGCGTTACATAGTAAGCTCCCGACTTTGTTGTAGTTATCATGATACGCTCGATCTTATTAACATTAATGTTACACTTAGTACGCCCTCACTTATGTAATGCGAGCGTAGACACTCACTTCTAAAGGAAGATCGCAAGTAACGTTATACCATATTCCCACGGTTTCTATTGATATCCGCTTTTGCTTTAGTTTGTTTTATTTTGTTTGGTAAGGAATTTGCATCTCATGACAAGTACTGCCAACCAGAGTGTATAAATAACCACTGGACTGAATGCCATGAGTGGGCGGTACTTTGTTTCTCTAATTTTTCACTCGAATGTATGTGCAAATTGCCATAGCCTGTCTCTTAATTTTGGAGACAGTTGTTCACTAAATGTATATTTTTCACGCTTTTTCATAACTCGCAATTGGGATATTTTTGAGCACTTAACCTTTGAGAAACTTCGTTATAGTTGTATGTTTTGTTTGTCTGTGATTGTACATCTTTATTTTTTCAGGTTTTTTCCTTTCAACTACTCGGATGAAAGGTCTCCTAACTGTGAGTACAGAGTTAGGTAATAGTGATCAAGGGCAGGGTACACCTTATCGTGTGTAGACCGCCCGGGTCACATACTCTTGGTCCTGACAAAAACCTAGTAATACCGACATTAGGTTGAAACATGTAGACCCTTTTTTCCGCACTTTTTTGCACATTTTTTACTTAAAGATACCAGTTGGTCAATTTAACCAAAAAGGGTGTCTTATGATTCATTTTTAATATTGTCCAGATGCTCTATTATTAAAATACTAATTTTGAGTTATATTTGGCCAATTTTTAAATCACCATTTCACTCACCTACACAGAAAACAAACCTGCTCCACTGTAATCAGGTGTTGAAGCACACCCCAATGGCATTCGGCCATTCGGGTGGGACCCCAATGATGAAGCATGTCACCAACCAGGTTGGTGAGTGAGGGGTCTTCTTAAGAAAGGACATTTCCTCTCTTGTGCCCTTTATCCCAATACTTTGGAGACTTTGATGTGTCTCCTGGTTGTACTCCTCCTATTGTTTGTTTACTTAATTTAAAGGGGATCAGGAGTATTCCCCTCCACTTTTGTGGCAATCCCTTTCTCTCTCTCGTGTTTTTGTATATCTGGCAGCGCACAGCTGTGAGAGTTTTTCCTCTTACTTAGATCATAACCTGATTACCCCTGAATCATGGGGGAGAATCAGGGACTATCCGATTCCACCGAGGAGGTGGATGCAATTCTAGGTGATCTTACTCTATTTGCTGACGCCGGCATTGCACAGACGATATCACAAACTACCGATTGGGAAAAACTAACCGAAATGAAAAGAAACCGGATAAGAACTATATTACACGGGACTATCTTAAAAGAATATCTTAGAAACAATATGGCACCAAAAGGCCTTCTAGTCACTAATGCTCCACGCATCTTCTTAGAGGACCCGGTTTTTAGAAAAGACTGGGCCCAGATTGCTTGGCATTGCACAAGTGACTGGATAGTACTGATCTTATAAACTGCCTTACGCCTCTCTGAAAAAATACTGGTTGATATTCAATTGACAGAAGGTCAAATCAAAACTACTATTACTGGTTACAAGAAAAGACTTGATGAACTGAATAAGGAGATAAATGAATATAAGGATAATCTCACCCAACAAAAAGTTCAGAAATTTGAAAAGATCTCAAACGATTCTCATATGTCAAAACTTATCCTTACTCTGATCCTGACTATGTATCCTCAATAAAATCTGACCAGGATTCAGATGCCTCGAGTATCGATTCAACCGGGAGTAGTGGCTCCAGTACAGGAAGTGGTAGACAGAGACAAAGAGGGAAGAATAGAGCCCAGAACAATTGGCCTGTATATAATACACATCTACCACTCGGGTTCCAGGGTCCATACAACCATCAGCAACCCTACCCAATGTATGGGTGGCAACCACCATACCCACCACCACTTTTTCCGCCCAACACCTTTAGGCCTCCTTTTTTAGGCAGGGGCAGGAGGGGAAGAGGAAGAAGAAAGGGCCCAAATCAAGTGCATTGGGAGGAAGAGGACCCTGTAGGCAGTTACACACGGAGCAAGACACGGGATCCTCAAGCAGGGACGAGCAACAACAGAATCTAGTTACCAATCTTGCCACCAGGCCTCTATCAATGATGGAAGAAAAAGTCCTGAACAAAGGCTTAGGTTTTGTCCCCACATCACGCCTTGATAAATTTCAACTTCATTGCGAATTGGCAGGCTTTTTCAGGAAACTGAGATTAAAAGCTTTTTTGAAAAACAGGGCGAAACAATACCTACAGAAGACCCGAATGAAACCGGACTACGAGTAAAGTCCACCTTAATTCCCCCTCCACATGCTATCCCAGTAGAGATATCAACATTTGAACAGGCTGTCTTCAATGATATTGAAAATCTAAGTCCCAAACAACCATTTCAAAATATGAGCAAAGAGGAGAATCTGGCCTTAGAAACCCTGAAGACTTGTGATAGCATTGTGATAAAACCGGCAGATAAAGGAGGCGGCGTGGTGGTTCTAGATAAAGATACTTACCGTGCAGAGTGCCAAAGGCTGTTGTCTGATGCTAGGAACTATAGGCCACTACTATCCGACCCGACTAATGAACTCAAACAAGAAATCAGAACCCTTGTGGACTATGCTGAAACAATGGGGCACATCTCGAAACAAGAAGCAATGTTTCTTTGCAACTGTGAGGGTAAAATCCCATATTTTTACATCTTGCCCAAAATGCACAAAAACAAAATCCCCCCTACTGGCAGACCCATTGTGTCAGGTATAGGTTCTTTACTTGAACTACTGTCACGCTTTTGTGACTTTTTCCTGAAAACCTTGGTGCAAAAAACCACCACCTACCTACAAGATACCAAATGTCTCCTTAAATTTCTTAAGGACATCACAGTGGATGAGGATACTATCTTGGTAAGCTTCGATATTGAAAGTCTGTATACCAGCATTCCACAGGATGACACATTGGAAGTACTTAAAAAAGTCCTGAATGAAACCACCTGGACACACAGGACACCCAAATGCTTTATCTTGGAATGTGACAAATTAGCCTTGAAGAAAAATTATTTTGAATATGAGGGAGCCTTATACCTCCAGACAGGGGGCACTTCAATGGGGAGCATTTTTGCTCCTAGTTTGGCAGGGCTTTATGTATTCGAGTTTGAAAAAAGATTCATATTGAACAATCGGAATCCTTTTCTTGCGAATATCATCTTCTGGAAAAGATATATCGACGATGTCCTAGCCATCTGGCAGGGACCGTTCGAGACACTAAAAGACTTTACCATATGGATCAACTCATGTGACCATAATCTGAGGTTCACTCACACCATGGACCCCAATACAATGATTTTCCTGGATGTTACAATCACCAAGGAGAACGGTCATTTAGAGACAAAAACTTACCACAAACCTAGTGCGAGGAACAACTTACTGAGATTCGAGAGCTTCCATCCTAGACCGCTGAGGGAAAACTTACCCTATGGCCAATATCTGAGGTTACGGCGGAATTGTAGCAAAACCACTGACTACCACAATCAAGCAAAAGACCTCACTAAAAAGCTTTCATACAGAGGTTATCCTAATGGGATCCTTAATAAATGTCAAAAAAGAGCTCGCAACCAACCCAGGGAGGCACTCCTGGAAGATAGAATACAGAAGGACGAGGAGATACCACTGACATGTGTAACAACTTATAGTACAGCCTCTAACCTAATGACCAGATCCATCAATAAGCACTGGTCTATCATTAATACTGGGAATTTACACTGGGAAAAACCACTTTTTTCTTTCAAGAAAGCAAGAAGCCTGAAGGACTCTCTTGTCAACACACGCCCAAAAGAGAACAGACAAGAAACGACACCAACTGTAACCATGGCGTGGGGCCTACCCAATATCGTAGGACACTATCAGTGTGGGAATTGTAGTGTTTGCCATCTGACTAGCAACCCCAAAACACTTGTATTAGAACCAGGAAAAGTATGGTACCAACGTGTCCACACGAATTGTAACAGCACCAATGTGGTCTATCTGATAAAGTGCCCCTGCAATCTTGCATATGTGGGCATGACCTGCAGGAAAATAAAACAAAGAATTTGTGAACATCGAAGCACTATCAGATGCAAAAAACTACTACAAAACTCACTGAACACCTCCTTCAAATGAACCACACAACCAACGATATGAAATGGACTATTATCGAACAGATAAAAACAGGGGTCAAAACACAACAACGCCTATTTGAGAAGGAACAACGATGGATATATAGGCTATCCACCCATAAAGAAGGATTGAATGATAATATTCCTTAGAATTCGGTCCTTTTGAAATAAGTCCATGTGTTATGTCATACATACACGCCTTTTGAAAGATAGTGACCACTGCTAACAACTATGTAGGTCTCTATTCCCAGTGTTTATTTGATTACTGCTGCCTATATGCATGCATGCCTGCATTTGTGACAATTTTGAAAACTTTGATTAGCTTCTTTAGGTATTTCACAGTATGCACGCATAGCATGTCATTGATAGCTCACCTGTTGCCCGTTAAATAACAAATGTATACGTGTTTTTTGACGTAGTCACTGTCTATTTGCTTTACACATTGAGCGACTTCCTTCCCCATAAGACGCTTAGAGTGGGTTTATGCGCCTCTTTATTCATTATTTTTATTAGTATATTTTGTGGGCTCATTTTAGCTAGACAGAATATCTGTATCTCCTTAAATGCAGTATTTCTTGCCCACCGCGGAGGGGATCCCATTCATTGAGGTATCCCCTGTAATATCGTTCCCTATAAGACACCAACAGTTAATCTATGCGCTTTGTCTCTAGATTTTTCTTTATATTTTTCTTTATATATTCCTATACCGACTATGGGCTCACGCATGCTTGGCATATTTTTACTTTTTAATTCGTTCAAGCTACTCCCATCTATCATCGAGGGAATTTCAGTACCACGCCCCCGTCACGTTCTGACGTTGGTCATGTGACCACGCCACCACGCCCGGACCCGGAAGCCCCCAGCATTTAACTAGCGAGGACGCTCTGATATGGGAACCCTCGGGAGCTGTGGCAGGTCTGTATTATAGGTGTAGCAGCCGGTGACTGGTGACTCGCTGTAAGTACTTTGATTCAATGCGGGTGGGCTCCGCTTACTCCTCTTTGCTGGCCATTTACCTCATGAATTTTTCCTCTCGTAATGCTCATTTTTTCAGATTGCGCAACTGAGCCAGCACCACGACCCCTACTCCCATGAGGCACGCAACCATGCGTTACATAGTAAGCTCCCGACATTGTTGTAGTTATCATGATACGCTCGATCTTATTAACATTAATGTTACACTTAGTACGCCCTCACTTATGTAATGCGAGCGTAGACACTCACTTCTAAAGGAAGATCGCAAGTAACGTTATACCATATTCCCACTGTTTCTATTGATATCCGCTTTTGCTTTAGTTTGTTTTATTTTGTTTGGTAATGAATTTGCATCTCATGACAAGTACTGCCAACCAGAGTGTATAAATAACCACTGGACTGAATGCCATGAGTGGGCGGTACTTTGTTTCTCTAATTTTTCACTCGAATATATGTGCAAATTGCCATAGACTGTCTCTTAATTTTGGAGACAGTTGTTCACTAAATGTATATTTTTCACGCTTTTTCATAACTCGCAATTGGGATATTTTTGAGCACTTAACCTTTGAGAAACTTCAGTTATAGTTGTATGTTTTGTTTGTCTGTGATTGTACATCTTTATTTTTTCTGGTTTTTTCCTTTCAACTACTCGGATGAAAGGTCTCCTAACTGTGAGTACAGAGTTAGGTAATAGTGATCAAGGGCAGGGTACACCTTAGCGTGTGTAGACCGCCCGGGTCACATACTCTTGGTCCTGACGAAAACCTAGTAATACCGACATTAGGTTGAAACATGTAGACCCTTTTTTCCGCACTTTTTTGCACATTTTTTTACTTAAAGATACCAGTTGGTCAATTTAACCAAAAAGGGTGTCTTATGATTCATTTTTAATATTGTCCAGATGCTCTATTATTAAAATACTAATTTTGAGTTATATTTGGCCAATTTTTAAATCACCATTTCACTCACCTACACAGAAAACAAACCTGCTCCACTGTAATCAGGTGTTGAAGCACACCCGGATGGCATTCGGCCATTCGGGTGGGACCCCGATGATGAAGCATGTCACCAACCAGGTTGGTGAGTGAGGGGTCTTCTTAAGAAAGGACATTTCCTCTCTTGTGCCCTTTATCCCAATACTTTGGAGACTTTGATGTGTCTCCTGGTTGTACTCCTCCTATTGTTTTTTTTAAAATTAAATTCAAGTTGACAGTGTGTTTTTAGTTTTCCTAAGAGCCTGGGGGCCTCATGGGTTCTTAAACATTTGATAGCTGGCGTTTATTCCTCTGCATTTAGGATTATTTTGGTATTATATTTATTTTGACAGTGTGTTTTCAGTTTTTATATTCAAATACTTGTATGTGCTTTTTTATCGGAGAGATTGTATGTGTGAAATCGTGAAAGAATGTTCTTGCATGTTCTCTCACCCTACGTCACGAATGACCAGAGTACTTTTGAATATTCACACAATGATGTTGAAAAGGACCATAAAAGCAGCATTTTCGGTCCCGTGTATGGAAAGAGGTCCGACAAGGTCGCTGTGAAGGTGCCAAGTAGCTGAGAAGGGGGTGGGGGCAGATTTGGTGCAAGGGGCAGCACACCAAAAGAAAGGCAAACATTTGAATTGCACTTTTCTCAACAAGAGTCTGACAGGCTCCTCTTGCAGAAACTCCCCTCCTGGGACGAGATAAAACCCATAGCAGAATATTCTTAGCACTGGGATTTCTTTCAAAGGAAGGGACACGTTGGTTCTGCGAAAAGATGTTCTTACAAGACGGATATCATCTCTATTGTATGAGCGGGAAAGAAGCAGCCATTCCTTCCACACACGAGGGAACATGCGGGCATCCTGAAAGCAAAACATGGTTGTTTAAGTGGAATAACATGATGTGTATGAGGCTGGAATTAAAGGTGCGCACTTTTTTAACAAAGAATTGCACTTTAAAATTGCCCGTAATACCTGCTCATTACGTAAGCAGTGACCTTTGTCAATATCATATGAAATCTCTTTATTGATGTCATAACTACTCTTCCACAATTGCTTAATCAACTTTCTTGTTTTCTCAAATCTACTTGAAAATGCACCATTTACCTACAATATATATATTTTTTTAAACACTTATGGGGGTCGGGCTCACTCGCCACTGGGCACTCATACAGAGGTTTTACGCCTCACCACTTTCAAATGTCATCAGCCGCCACTGTATGTTTTACATGCATCAGTAGCTCAGGGAGCAAGTCCTTGCTGATATACTTCCCCTTCTGCTCATCCACACCAGGCTGCTCCTCGTCAGAAAGAGAGGACACATCAGCTGAACCTTCCCCAAGAAACGGCCTGGCAGGCACCTTTGATACATTTAATTCAAGCAGAGTTTGCTTTATATGTCTCTCGAGATGCTCTTCCTCCCCCTCCCTGGCAGCCCTCTTCGGGGAGGAGAGGTAAACAAAATCACTGATGGAGGAAGACTCCACATTCCTCCTCTTTGACGAATGTTTGCCCATTTTTAAACAAATCAGGAATGCCCAAGAAATGAGCCAGTAAGAGAATCCACCAATACAAATTACCACTTAGCACAAATTCCAAAAACTGCGATGCAGACCTACTTTTAACTGCAGCTTGAAAAATACTCTCTCTGCCCCAATTCCTGAGAGATCAGCCGCTTCCATCACCCAAGCGCACTCAACCCCGGGGCCCGCGCATGCATATAGAATTACTCTTCTGTGCCCACTGCGACATTCCAAAAACGCCCATCAAGGCCAAATCCTTCATCAACAGCCCGGCGCCCTGAGAGGCTTCCCAAGTTGCCGTAATTCTGCAATCCCCACCCACTTTTTTTTTTGCAGATTTATATAGCGCGAACTCGACCGGAAGGTATTGGAGCGCTTAACATAAGCACCAGTTACGTTACACAAGGACACATTCTAGGCACGGGGAGATTAAGGGCCATATGTATCAAGCCCATTTCCCGTTCGCAAACGGGCCGATTCTCAGAATCGGCCCGTTTGCGAACGGGAACAAGCCTTTTGGGATGCAAAAATTGCGATTCTCTATTTTGCGAATGCATTTAAGGAATCGCAAATTGCGATTCCTTAAATGAAATGTATGAAGCACCTAAGTTAAGTGCGACATGAGCTTAAGAATCGTGAAATTACCACCAACTACAGGTTGGTGGTAACTTGCGATTTCTTTGAGAAATGCATTTTTTGCATTTTTCAAAGTGGCATATGGCGCACATACATGCCCTCAGGGCATGTATGTGCGCCACATGTGCACCCATGCTCATTTCAGGGGTGCAACAGGGTGTCCTTTGGACACCCTTGCAACCTTGAAATTGCATTCTCAATTTGCGATTCTCTAATTGCTAATCGCAAATTGAGAATGTCCTCCCATTCATTCCTATGGGCCTCTAGGCCCATAGGAATGAATGGGTAGGGTTTCCTTAACTGCGATTCGCAATTTGCGAATCGCAATTAAGGAATATGTAGGATTTGCAAATTTTCTTGCGAATCCTACATACATCTCGTTTGCGATTCTCAAATAGCGATTCTCAAAAATTCACTATTTGAGAATCGCAAACACAAACTTTGATATATATGGCCCTAAGTGATTTGCCCAGAATCACAGGATGTGGAGTCTGTAGCGCGGCGCCACCCGGGGTAACTGGGCCTTGCGCAGCGCTAATGAAATTCACACCACTCGTGTTACTCTGGGTGGCAGGAAGACCCCGAGCGGTCTTCCGGCGTTTATTTATCTCCTCGGGACGAGCCCGCCCCGAGGAGTGCATGCTGTCGCAACATTGTATGGGAGAGCCCGGACGGCTCTCTAAATCCCTCCTTTTCTTTAGTATCCATCACAGCCGGCATGCTCAGGGGGACATACACACAAAGTCCTTGAACTTCTGGCTCGGTACAGGATTCGGCCGGAGACCATACTTCTGGCTCCGGGAGTTGCAACTAGTCTCTGCTTGAGCCGGAATGCCGGGTCTTCCGGCGTTTGTTTATCTCCTCGGGACGAGCCCGCCCCGAGGAGTGCATGCTGTCGCAACATTGTATGGTAGAGCCCAGACGGCTCGCTACAGAGTCGACCCCGAGGCTCGAACCTTGGTTTCCCAGCTCCAAAGTCGGCAGTCTAGCCGTGAGACCACATCCTCTCCCCACTGTACCTAATCCAGGAAGAGGCCACTATTGGGTGAGTTCCTTGTCAGTAAACATGCCAACTCCCGACCAGCGAGAGCCGACTATCCTCAGTCCCCGTCTCGAGAGAGAGACAGAAGAAAGAACAGGAGGAATGCTGGGTAAAGTGTACCCTTGTAGGCTATCGCCTATGGAGGAGGGACACTTTATCCAGCATTTCTTGTTCCCTTTTCTGTCTCGGGAGGTGAATCACCTCATGAGTAATGAATGCGAGGGGTACATTACGGCGTAGAGATAATCATCATTCTGCTCAATTGTTCACAAGGTTCATCACAAAAAATCGTTCTTTAACAAGGTGTGGTCTCTGTTGCTTGTTGCGAAGACATCTTCTGCTGAACAATTTTTAAACATTAAAAGAAAGATATATGCAACCCAGATTGCCAAGAAACTCACGATTTGTGCAGATGCAGGTGACTCTTTCTGAACAACTTCAGGGCTGGACAGGCCTTTTATTCCATCGCACTTCCCCAGTGGGGTGGAGCCCTTAGAGGTCGGTTTTTAGGGCAGGGAGCCGGTCCTGGCATATCTGTCCCTTTCCCCAGCCCCTCCTCCACCCTGCCCCCAGATTAATCTTAGCAGGCATTGGGCAATTTCAAGAGAGAGGGAGGGGGGGAAGATAGAAAGAATGTGATCAGAGAAGAGAGAGAGAAGAGAAAAGGAGAGAACATGGATGGAAAGAGAGAGATTGCGCAAAGAGATGAAGGAAGCGGGCTGGTTTGAGCATTTTTGCCAGCGCTGCCCTGAACAACTTCACAAACTATGTGAAGTTGCAAAAGCTTAACACCTACAACTTTTCACACTCCCTGGCCACAGCCAGTTCAACAGGTACAGAGGTGACAGCTTTTTCATTATCTGCAACACAAGAACCTGTAACATATTTTACATAACAAATTCGCACATCTCTAGTTAATGTGGGTTTTAACTATGACAGTAAAAGAATTCTGGAACTAGCTGATGAAAGAACTTTATCTAATTTGTGTGCCTAATAATGTAGTGTTTCAGGTGTAGCTGTCATAGGCCATGTGGGGTTGTTTTTGGGTGTGGTTACAAATTAACGGCTGTATTGATACAAAACTACCTGAGTCTGTATTGATACAAAACTACATGAGTGCTTTAAAATGATTCTTTATTTGTAAAACATATTTTTATAAATAAATGTTATTATTATGTCTTTATTTCAGTTGACAATACAGTGCTCAAAAATGTATTTCCACACAACAAATTGCTCAAAACGTAATTCTGTGCAGAATCAAAAGGGCACGTTTTGGAAACTTTTTGCAGCTGTGTCTGAAATATTTATTGCTGGTTAATTTATGAAAGAGTCGGAGTTACATTATATGTCAGCACCCAATTTGGGAATTCTGGGTCAACTGGAGCCATACTCTTCACACCAAAGGAAATGAAGAAACAGATTTAGAATTCATGAGCGCAGTGCAGCAATCCAAGTTGCTGCACTGTGTTGTGTGAATGGGAGACAGCTGAAAAGATATGGCGCGCTTCAGCTATCTCCCTTCGCTGGCACACTCAAATCTAGCTAGCGCCAACCTAGGCACCCTTGCACTATGCTGCAAGGGTGCCTGTGTAACGGACAGGATTATTTTTGTGGAGGAAGGGACACCTTTAGGCACAAAAACAGCCCTTAGGGAACTGCAGAACACATGGAACACATGGAACACATGGAAAGAGGAATTAAAGAGGAGAAATAAAAATATTTCTCATTGTTACGCCTCACTTGGGAAGGCTTTGCATTTTGGTTCATTCCCAGATTTTCTAGCTTTAGTAAATCTGGGAATGCACCCAAAACCATGGGTGGGTGCATAGGAATGCCCATGCTCAATCCATGGAACGCCTTTTCAACGCAAGGTAACGCAAGGCATCACTATGCGTTGTGTTACTTTGTATTCACTAAATCATGCTAAGCGACACAAAGTGACTGCACGGCTTAGTAAATACCAAAAATTATTTTGTGTCGGGGCTGCAACACAAAAGTGATACAACCCTGATGCTAAACCTTTGTAAATCTACCCCGTAGTGTTCAAGAGACGAAAGAGTCATCAAAGTACGGCTCTTTGGTGTAGAGCAGAATGCCTCAAGCTATTTCTGTAACTATAAGCAAGAGAACCAGAGTGCAGCAACTAGATACACAACTGTTAGCAATATGTAACAAGACAAGCGCGCGCGCCTCGCGCTAAAAGTAAAAAAAAAAAGTGTCGGCAAAAGTGAAAGCGTTTCCCTTGCGGGAATGAGCAGCGCCAGGAGCGATAATTGATAACACATGGCGCCAAAGCGTGCTCCCACAAGGGAATCGCCAAACGTGCACGAGTTGCCATTGAAAGCAATGCAACGCGTGCACGTTTTTAGGGCGAAAAGTGAATAGATTCCAAAAGGTCTTTTTCCTATTCAGCGCATGCGTGCGCGCTGCGTAGGCGAGACCTAAAAACTGCATTGTTGGAGAGAGGTACTTCATAGAATTAATTTATATATCAAATTACCTATCACTGCACTTAAAATTGCTGTATTTACTGCAATTAAAGTCTTCGGCCCTCATGAGTGCAGCTTATCTTCTGATTCAGGCTCAGCAGAAGATTGTTCCTGAATCAGGATTATAAACCATGCACAGTTCACAAAGACAAGGAGGTTTCTCCATCTGTAGATTGAACCACATGAAACCACCAGATCCTGGATTTTACATCTCATTCTGAAACCCAAAATCCGGAAAAGGATGATAATTTTTCCCTGGGGAAATACTGAACCCTACAGGGTTGGTAATGCCCCTGCTTGCAAATCCCACAGGACTGTGTAGGATCCCCTTCATGTTGCCTACAGTTCTTCGTAAGGACTTTCAAGGACAGTACAAGAGTAATTCGATATTCTGTACGTAAAAAAAAAATAATAATCTGGGCACACTCCATTATACAGGTCAAAAAAAGGACAGGATGGCCAATGGACAAAGCAGCGGCACTGAAACAAGGCATTCTCTGCATAGTAACGCTGAACATCATGGTGAGATTCCTGCCTTTGTCTGACACAATCATGTTTAAAGTGGTAGAGACTGGAGAGTGTGACATTATTATGAGTTTTTGTAAAAAATATTTGAAGTTGAAAAGCGCATGTTCTTTGTTGAAAATGTTCCTGGCTCCATCTTCTATGTGCTACATGATACTGGCAAGAACAACTCTGATCGTGGGCTAGAAGATAGCTCAGCCGTCAAACTTAATGTTGTCTATTCCATAAAACATTTCAGTGAGTGGTTACATCTATGTCATTCATGATGTTTGATGTTAAAAAATGTCAGAATGGAAATCAGGCCCCATATTAATTCTTCAGTGACCACCTACCTGAAGGCTAAAGACAACTGCGATGCACCCTTTTTTGGGAGAATGGTATGTAGTATTTGCTCCAACATTAGGGCACATTACCTTGTATCTTAAACCCAAGTCTCCTGTCCAAGGTTCCATTCTTCCTTTCACTGTCGTTCAGTATTTCAACTGGATTTTTTCTTTAAAAAAAATTAAAAAATGGCTGGTATTAGACTGTCTTACCCTCCTCTCTCAACCTTTTGAATCCCATGCGATTTGGGTGTTACACATTTCTCTCCCCATAAACTGCTCTCACTCACATGACCAATTTATTCACCTTTGCCTATCACTATTTTTTTTATCTATTCTATTCTCGTTTGCCTGGATCTTTCTTCGGCAGCGCTGTCAATCTCTTGATTTTCTCTCTGGCGTCCCTTATAATCACTGGTGGCACACCAGAGTAGAGCATCTAATACCCTCCCAAATGCTTATCTGTGTCCTGGCAATGCTCAATTTTAAGAGCACTGTTTTAAAATCAGGTGTACTCCAAGGCTTGGTTTTATGATCTTTCCTATTAACTTCTACATGGCCTTCCTTGGGGATGGAATATCCTCCCTTGGGTTTTTTAGTGACTTCTTTAGGCTACCGACACCCAAATCTTTTTCTCTTTCCCCTCCTCCAAACAAGAATTTCGGACTGTTTAATCACCATGTGAGAATGAAGCACACTTCACTTGCAAATGTTGAAATTCTACAAAAGAGAATTTCTGTACTTTCCTGTTCATATGCTTAAAATTCTCTCTCTATTTCCGTGCCCTGGACGCCCCCCTTAAGCCAGGATGTAGGCTAGCAACACATTTTTCATCTTCTCCTCTTCCAAAGTAAGGTATCGGGTTATCATTGTCCGCATTTTGTCTGACATACATATTTTGTCTTGGGTATAATTTTCAAAAATATTGTCTCTTTCTAATTACTAATAAAAAATTTACAGTCAATGGGCAATATTTTTTAAATTATATACAGGACATAATATTTACGTCAAACAATACTTCTGACAACGACATCCTGACATAAAATCTCATCCAAGCAACCATTTCTGACTAATTAATCACCATAATACCCTAGTGCATACTTTGCTTTCTAATGGTGAACACCTAGAACACAGAAATCATGTAATACCTATTTCATATTGCCCCCTTCTCTCTCTGCTCTCATATCTCCTTGCCCCTGGTAGCCTCCTAAAGTGAGTAATCTAACTTTACTTTTTAACTCAACCATGCAACAAAAATTCTTCAATTCATCTTCCACTAGTATGGAAAGCTTTGAACCATTAAATATTATAATGATCGAATATCTTCTTTACTTCCATATGACATAGTTCCTGGCCAACTCATTGGCAATGAGGAAGCCGTACTGTTGCAACAGCTTAATCCTGGGGCTTATACTCTATGCATTCTTACCATGTGACAAAATCATAGACTTAGTCATTGGTAGATTAGATAACCTGCCTTGAATATCCTCTCATCACACCACTGACATCAAGCTAGTTGGGTGTCAGTCACGAAAGTAGCAAAATAAATAACAATGACACTGGATTTAACCATACCATATTCAGTTATGCACACTGCACCAGGGCCACCTTTAGCGCTGCTAGCGCCCGCTGCAACAATGTTTGTTGGCGCCCCTCAATGACCACATCTGCCACAGATTCCCTCACTACCACCCTTTAACAATGCCCCTCAAGCCTCCATAATCACTCTCTCTCTCAGATGCATTTAATTAGTTTTATAGCACCACTCATACCAGTGTAGGGTGTCAGAGCACCTTCCTTCACACACACTACTCAGAGACAATAAATCATACGTGTGTAAATCAGTGTATAAGAAATGTTACATAAGACAGAGGACTACAAGATGTGGTAGTCACATGTCATCCATTCTGGTCGGCAGTATAGTTAACGAGTCGTTGGTCTGAAGAAGCACAAACTCAGAATTTAAAATGTAACACTATGGTTGAGGGTTCTCTGTAATAATAAGAATTGATTTCTACCCAAATGAACCCTTTTTGCAGCATGAGATATTGAAAGACTGGGGAAAAAATCATTACGCTCTAATCTATACCTTGCTATTTGTATGCAGCTGTTTGAAGACAGTTAATAGCTCCCTGTTCTATATTAGGATTTTACTTAGACACTTTGAGTAACAAAAGGATCTCTCTGACAAAAGCAGTAACCCACTAACCTCTTTACATTATATGCACTTCGTGATCTGCAAGTTGCACATTCTTTGCAGCATGCATGTTAACCCTCTGTGCTACCTTTTGATGAGTCAAAACTTCTACTAGGCAAAACCCCTATCTCTCTCCAGGAAGAACATTAATCACCGGAGTTATTTTGACCTTTTTATTGATGCCTGAAAAAATCAGTCTTGATTTGAGCTATGGATGAGCAACCAGAAGGTAAACACTATCTAACTCCCAGAGGAAAACGGGATTTTGTAGAGAAATCATGAGCTTACCTGAGTAGCTTGGGGCCAGGAGCAAGTTCTCTCACAATCAATGAATAAATAGCTATATTTGGAAGTATGATAACAACCATAAAAGCACATACAACTTTACGTCAGAATATATAATTCATAAAAACAAATCAAACAATAATTATAAAGTTAAAACATAACAATACGTGTTAAAATAATTTAGGACAACATAGACCTACGAGCTCGCACAGCACATTTTAAAAAGGCCCCAACATTCAAAACAATTTCATAATTAGGTAGGGTCATTAAAAGTCTATGGGCGGGCCTGCATTGTCCAGTACTTTGTAAATACTTTTTTAGAACCACAATTAAAAACAATCTTGTATACCTTAGATACAATTTTCAAGTTCTCTCTCAAATATATTTACATGCTGTACATGAAAAGCAACACTAAAACAGCACAGATAGGAAAAAACTAAATAAAATTCCTAAACTAATTAAGTGGAAAAGAATAAATAAAGATTTAAAATGTCAGAAACATAAAGTAACATCATTTAGGGATGGAGACTTATAAAAAACAAGTTGGTATGCTTTTAAAATCAGAAGCAATCTTTTGGAAATAAAATGTTATACCCATCAATCTGGCTGTGCCATCAAAAACTAGCAATGGATTAGGGCAATATTAGTCTTTGTCATTGAAACAAATGAATGCCTCTGATCAAATAGTTTGAAACCAGAACAGTTTTTAGGAAACTACTGTCCATTAAAAATGCAATTTCACTTACTTGCTACAAATATCCTTTCTTGGACTTGACCCTGTCTTCAGGGACACCCCCAAACTTTGTTGCCTTCACCCCTCCTGTTTTATGAACCCATTTTTGATGGCTTTTAGGACTCTTTGCACTTTACCACTGCTAGCATGTCTAAAGTGCTTGTGCTCATCCCCTAAAACATAGTAAAAATGGCCTACGCCTGATTGGCACATTTAGTTTACTTATAAGTCCCTAGAAAAGAGTACAACATGTACCCAGGGCCTGTAAATTAAGTGCTACTAGCGGGCCTTCGGCACTTAGTGTGCCACCCATTTAAGCAGCCCTTTTAACATGCCTGTCATCGTAGCCTGTGTACAGTTCTAAACTGCTGTTAAACCTTTACCCAGGCCTAAAACTACCTTTTTAATGCATAAAAACAGCCCTCAGAGAAGGGTGCAGTGTATTTAAAAAGTTAGACATGTATGTTTAAGTTTAATATGTCTTGGTGGTGAAAAACTCTTACTTAATTTTTCAATACTGCAAGGCCTACCTCTCACATAGGATAAAATTGCGTTATCTTATCACATTTTGTTTTGTGATAACTTTTGTTTGGGAACAGATAGAAACATCATGTATACATTCAAATGAATTGTAATTTAAAACCCTCTTTAATGGAAAAGCTGGATTTTAAGTTGCAATTATGATAATTCCCTTTTAGAAAGTTGGCATTTTCTTGTCCTAACCATTTGGTGCCTGCAGCCTGTATCCTGGGTCACATGAATAGGTGTAGTTGTCTGTTGGGCTTTGTGTTTTCCTCACAGACAGTGACACAAAGAGGGACCAGGTGTTGGCAGGGTAGGCCAAGCTGCCATAATATGAGGGGCGGACCTATGTACAGCCCACTTACATTTCAGGGAGCTGCCTCAGCACACTCACAATGGACTTCACATTAGCCTTTTATCATTCCAGACATCCTGGGACCAGGGCAGGAAGGAAGAAAATTCCAAAACCATCTGTAGGGGGGGAACTCCAGAAGTTTTTTCCACTTCAATGCTGTCACCAGGAATAAAAATAGGACCCTTAGACCAACTCTTCAGTACACTCTTGGACCTGTAGATACCATGTAAGAAGAACTGCCCTGCTGCGAGAGGACTGCCCTGCTGCTTGAGGCCTGTCCTGCTCTCTGAGAAGGAAGATTGGACGTGCTCCCCTCATCCCAAGCAGAGTGACTCGAAGGGTTAGGTGGCTGACCTCCTGTTATGAGCTACAGGGGCACAACAAGCTCCAGAGGCCTCCCTGCATCTGCTCAGCTGACCTGCTCACTGGACAAGCCGGGACCTGCAACTAGACCTGCCTGAGCCCTGCTGGCATCTGCTGGTGTGAGTTCCTGATCCACAAGAGGTGCCTTCCCAGGTCCTGGACCCTTGTTGGCATCAGTTGAGCACCACCTGCGAAGAGATGGCAAAATCCTCATGTTTTTGCCTGTTTAAGACCTAGATTGGGCCAGTTCATGCCAAGATCTCACTGCCCACGATGATCGGCAACGCAAAGCTATTGTGGATCCTACTCTTTTCGCTACAGCAATTGCAAATAACGACCGGCAAAGCAAATCTTCACTTCATGCTATAGCATTGAAAGCCCACAGTGAAGCTAACGTGAAGTTCCAGCAACAACTGTCCGCGACACCTGATAGGATCATCATGCTACAACAATGACCGTCCATGACACCCAGCCTGCTCTTTGCACTACAGCGACGACCATCTGCGACACTCTCCCTGCTCCTCGTGGCCTCTTCCACTGTGAACTGGACTCTTCGCGCCCAGACTTTAATAAAAGTTAACTTTTTCAACAGGATTAACCTGATTCCTGTTTTGAGCTTGTGCTCCATTGTGGTCAGCCTGAACTTATGACTTCCTCCCAGTCTAGCACACGAGTGGCACTTTGTGCTTTTGGGAGCTATACTTACCTAAAAATTTGAAATTGCACATCTCTTGTTCTACTGATTGGATTTTTGTTGTTTTAGTCTGAATTTATTAATTAAATTTCACTCTATTTCCCTAAATTGTGTGGGAGTTTTCTTGTGTTATGTTTTCACTTTGTTTCTGTTGGTGTACTGCATAAATACTTTGCACATTGCATCTAAGTTAAGCCTACCTGCTTTTGTGCCAAGCTACCAGAGGTTTAAGCACAGGCTAAGTTAGTGACACCCTGACAGGAATTGTGACACCCTGACAGGAATTGTAGTTGTTGCTTGAGAAGGATCTGTACCCCCACCAAAAAAAAACAACCGATTTCTCACATCTTTGTTTATAAAGTGGCAAAATAATATATTTAGGACATACTTTTTTTGTAACACTTTTCCTGGTGCCCCAAATGTCCCTAAAAATTAAAAGGAAGGCATCTAGGAGACCAGTTCACACATTTAAGTGAGAAAAAGGTTATTCCCCACTTCCAAACAGAAACACTGGCAATAATCTAGTCATCACTTGTTTTGCTATTTTCCTTCTTGCCAAATAAAGCTATCTAGGTTCTATGAATTGTCCGCTG
Organism: Calotriton arnoldi; assembly: GCA_963921515.1. Lineage (NCBI taxonomy): Eukaryota > Metazoa > Chordata > Amphibia > Caudata > Salamandridae > Calotriton > Calotriton arnoldi. The sequence continues at coordinate 160,174 of CAWUFW010014263.1, forward strand.
CTTTCTCCTCAGAAAAAAGATCCCCAGTAGCAAACCTTGATCTAGTTAAATCCTGGACCCTCTTAGCCTTGCGAGTAAGATGATGATATTTACCTGGACCTCAAACAAGCTTTGTGTGCTTTAAGATTCAGTGCAAAATTGGTTTCAGTCAATTCACATCAGACCGATGGAAATTCTTCCATCATACAAAGTCTGCAAGGGAATTTGTAGCAACCAAAACTTAATATTGATGGACAGGAATTTACATAAAGGAATATGGCATGAGATGAGACCCTCTTTGTCGGAGCTGAGCTACTCCACTCTGAGCTAATCCATCTCCTATAGTATTCAAGCAGAACCACTCATCTTGTAGGCACATGTTCTTTCCAATGTCTTGTGGGAGTCTGGCACCTCCAAATCTGTGAGATCTCTGCCCTTCAAAGTAGCTAAGTGTCAAGAACTTCCCTTGATGGATGACTGTGAAACAAAAGGTCAGTGACAGTCAGGAAAGCTTTTGTCCAGAAGAAACTTTGATCAGTGGGAGTGGAGTGTCTCTTCAAGGAGGGAAGAAGGTGTGAAAGAAATCAATTAACTGGTGAGCCACATTTCAGCTACAGAAAGGGAATTGAGGGTTCTAGGACAAAGTGATTTCTAAAAGGGCAGAAAGTGACAATCTTATAAAAGTCATATTTGAAAGTATATAAATAAAATCCATGTTGACTAATTATTGTTATTTTCCTTAATTTGCTGCATTCCTTTAAAACGAATTTCCTACCTGTATTTATGTGGAAATATGTCTTTGTATATTGTGCAAGTCTAGCAATGTACAGGCTGGCTGCAGCCTCACTTGTATAGTAAGTAGCTCATGGTGCAAATTTTAAAATGTAAGTATAAAATATGAGTGTAGGCTCAGCTCATATTTCTGTTATACGCAACTTTTACAGAGTACAGTGCCATCTGACTTACATAGTGTTCAGCTTAGCATTCTAAATGAAAAAAAAACAGCTCACTTTATAAATCAAAGCCAATCCTGGAGGGCTGCCTTTTTGTTTCTTAGTCCATGTCGCATGGTTTGCACGAATGTGAGTTGTGAAGACTCTCACTGTAGGCTTACATTCAGAATTAGATTTCTTAGACAGCATGAGTGGCTTGTCCACACTTTCCATCTGACTTGTAAAAATACTAATAAAGCTACCAAATTTATGATTATATTTTTGGGAAAAGCACAGGTAGTTAGGGCCTGTTTGGCAGGCACAAACTGCACAGAGTCAATGACAAAAGCAATCCTGGCTCAGAATTATCAATATAACCAAAGAAGAACACAGGCAAACGGTGGCTTTCCTTACTGTGTAAGTATCTACATACTGTAAATAACGTGGGTCTAAATGTACTGCTATGTTTTGTTTATATTCACGTATGCTTGCTGTTCTTTCCTTCAGTTTTTTCAACTCAACATGCATCTCATCATTCTTTATGTAACTAACCAAACTGGGAAGTTCTAATGTCTCATACTTCTCTATTAAAAGCAGTACACATGTCTAAACAAACAAATATTATAAATACTGTAGGAAGGGGCACATCCAGCAAGAAAGTGCATGGACTAGAAGTGAGAGAGAGAGAGCGAGAGAGCGCTCACCATTCGAGAGAAATCACAGACGTCGAAGAGGGGAAGAGATGACAGAATGTTGGAGGTCACACAATGATTGGGAGGTATTAGTCACTCAGGAGACGAATTGGGAGACAGGGGAAATGTGGGATTAAGTTAAAATAGATATGGTTTCTCACTGTAAATGGAAGGTTTCTCTCAAATAATAGAGTGCATTAATTCAGAAAACCTCTTCTCTCTCTCTCTCACTCTTGAGAGAGAGAGAAGAGCGAGAGAGACAGAGAGAGAGAGAGAAAGAGAGAAAACACCACGGGAAACGTGATTTTTAGTTTGTTATGCCAACTTCTATATTGCAGTATCTGCCGCTTCAGTGTGCATTGTGCCTGCATTTTACAAACATATTCGAAAAGACTCCACACATTTTTGTCATTATCCTTGACAGTGATGGACAGTTCAACTTGTACATCTAACTGTAAATGTGTTATTTTAGAATGTGATTTCCATGATTTATTATGTCTATGCAGGTTGTACTTTTGCTCATTTTGTTCGGAAATGCTGAACAGTTTTAGATGCAAACATATTACAAAGATTACAAGTCAGCTATAAAAATCAAGAAAAATCATTTTACTGAGTTGATGCCAATGATAGGTGTTTATAATTCTGGCAAGCTACGCTAGGCAGGGTGTCCAGTTCACGTACCAGCTGTGACATTCAGTGCAAGGAGAGCCCACGTGGCCCATCATCACTCAAGAGTCTGAGCCGCCTCTTATGTGGAGAGCCAGCGGGACTGACCCAGCCTACAGGGGACGCTCTTCAAGGCCCCTTGCACACTGGACGCTACAAATCCTGTCAATGCCATTGTGACCTTAGATGCCTGTCATGTACTGGGATACACTGGTGTTAGTGTGTGAGCATTTAGTACTATTTGGAAGTCTACGCCATAAGCTGCATCCAGCACATTGAGAGTTATTGGACGGTTATTGAAGGTTGAAATAAGGCGCACAGCCATAAACACGTTCTTATTCAGTTGCTGGTGTCAATGATAGTTGTTTGCAATTGTGCCCCAGAGTTGAAGTGAATGCATACATTGGAGCGTGTTGCTGTACTATATGTACAGCTGGTCTCCACAAATGCCTGTATATGGATTAGCCAAAAGCCTATATCACTGCCCTGTATGCGAAGCACCTGTGCGGTCCAATAGGAGGCCCAGAGTCTGAAGAGGGCATGTGGCCATACTGGAAGTATAATGGTTCAGACTAACAACTGTAGAAAGAGGTTTAAGCTGTTTTCAACCAAATGAGTTTCTGGAATATTAGGGGTGTTACTGAGTGAGTCACGTAGGAGAAGGCAGACATTGGGCCATGAACACTGTCACAGGCTGATGTTGTTGTATATGTATCACAATATGTAGCATGCTAATATAGCCACATTATGTTTATTTATTTAACACACGTACACAAGGTTTCTTAGTGCGTTACTGGACACCGAATCAACCAGAGTTCTTAACCTAGCAAATCAAACAGGTAAAAGTATAACATGACTATGAATGGGTATGAATTGGAGGCAGGGGTGAGATACATACAGAATCAGTCAGAGTATACCCTGATATTGTTGGTGATTGGTTGGAGACCGCATAATGAGTAAAACACTCATCTGGCGAGACGACACGCAAATAGGACCAAGAGAGTGAGAGTAAAAGACTGCTTTATTGGGAGCAGGTGTGAAGTTAATTTCAAACATATTACAATAATAACAAACTCATCTCACTAAGACAAGTGAAAAACCTAACCCCTCCCAACCTTAATCCTCCCCCCAAATATGACCAAGTTCCCCAATAAACCAACCTCAACATCCACTCCCTCAAACATCCCTCCAACCCCTGTCGATTCAACATACCTTTCATACGTTGCATCCATGTGTCCCCATCCTTTACCGCTCCTCGGTAACCACCCAAGCCTTCATTCTCCAAACCAATACTGCACCCTGTCCCAACAGCAGCAAAAGGAATCAACAAGCCCACCTGGCATTTCAAAGCGCGTTAATGCCCATGAAACAACCTAGCTACACAGCAAAAGACTGAAGAGAAACCTAGAAAGGGACACAACTCAGGAATAGAGAAGATCTAAAAGGAAAACCAAAGCATCCTAAAATAAAAAACTGGGGGAGGGAGGGTCCAGAAAAACTTAAACTACCCTACCAGGACCGCAGCTATACATGAGGTCAAAACTCACCTCACCGACACCAACTGTCACCATAGCCCCACTTCATCACTCAAACTGACCAGCACATGACCTCTTGATCCCTGACATGTGTCACTCGCCAGAAAACCCCAGAGGGATATTTGTAAACATCTTTCCCCCAGGACGCCATCAGGCATGACAGCTCACAAATAAGCCCAAGAGGGTGAGAGTAAAAGTCTGCTTTATTGGGAACAGGTATGCAGTTAATGTCAAACATATTACAATATTAACAAACCAACCTCACTAATAAGAGTGAAAAACCTAACCCCTTCCACCCTTCATCCTCTCTCCAAACATGACCAAGTTTTCCGCTAAACCAACTGTTAGAAATGGAGGTCTCCAGTTGGCAGAGGTTTGCACCCTGTCAGAGTAGGGACCCTTATTCTAGTCAGGGTAAGTGGATTACACAGCTAAAATAGCCAATGCTCACCCCCTTGGTAGCTTGGCACAAGCAGTCAGGCTTATCTCAGAGGCAATGTGTAACGCATTTGTACAAAATACACACAGTAACACAGTAAAAACACTACAAAAGGCCACCACACCAGTTTAGTAAAATAACCAATATTTATCTGAGTAAAACAAGAACAAAATGACAAAAATCCAACATACAAAACCAAGATATCACTTTTAAAGGGTTCAAAATAGTTCAATTCAAAGGAAACTATGGATGGGTAACTTTTGCCACAAAGTACCTGGGATGCGTCAAAATCAAAGACGAAAACAGGCGCTGGGGAGATGAGGCACTTGAAAACAAAGCGATGAGCTGATTATTTACTCCCAGGGGAGATAATGCGTCAATTCCTTACTACCAGGGGACGTGATGCGTCGATCTCTGGACACGCGGCCTCGGTTCCTTACTGCTGGGCTACGTCGATGGATAACTTGGCGCACAGGTGCGTGCATTGTAAATGCGGGCGCGCTGGGTTGAGGTGGCGGCGATGATACAGGCTTTGCATCGATTTTCCAGATGCGTGGCAAGTAGTGCATTAATTTCTTCAGCCTCACAGCAGGGCCTGCTCTGTAGTCGAAGCAGGTGCCCCGGACGTCGGAGACACAATGCTCAGGACTCGGCATGCAGCAATCTGTTCAGCCGCACTGGTTCACTGATAGAATATCGACCCCCAAAATATCCCCATACACAAATATTGAGTTATAAATATTGATGTAAAAAAATATCGACATCCTATATTTATAATGGTAAGTACAAAAATATCGGAAACAAATATCGATGTAAAAAATATAGTTGTACAAAATATCGATTTTAATATATGTATAAAAAGAATATTAAATATATTAAATAATAAAATTAACTTTAAAAAAGAAATTAGATTTAATATACATTTTAACAAATATAACAAATACATTTAATTCAAAATATTTAAACATATGTATATAAAATGTAATATATATATTTACTTTGAAACAATTAATAAACTATTAATTTTAATTTATTTTATAATTGTATATTTATGAAGATTTACAAATAAATATATATATATATATATATATATATATATATATATATATATATATATATATATATATATATATATATATATATATATATATATATATACATACACCAATAACATAAAACCAAATAAAAAAACAGTATATTATAAATTAAAACATTAAAATATTTAAAAGTCTTTAAACTTAAATTTTCCACTTCAGTGAGTGCAACAGTAGGGAAAGTGTTGGATAGCGGAGGTGTAAAAATTACTATTCCCACTCCAGTGAGGGCAACAGTAGGGAATGTGTTGGATAGCGGAGGGGTAAAAAATACTATTCCCACTCTAGTGACTGCAACAGTAGAGAAAGTGTTGGATAGGGGAGGGGTAAAAAATACTATTCCCACTCCAGTGATTGCAACAGTAGGGAAAGTGTTGGATAGCAGAGGAATAAAAATTACTATTCCCACTCCAGTGAGTGAAACAGTAGGGAAAGTGTTGGATAGTGGAGGGGTAAAAACTACTATTTCCACTCCAGTGAGTGCAACAGTAGGGAAAGTGTTGGATAGCGGAGGGGTAAAAAATACTATTCCCGCTCCAGTGAGTGCAACAGTAGGGAAAGTGTTGGATAGCGGAGGGGTAAAAATTACTATTCCCACTCCAGTGAGTGCAACAGTAGGGAAAGTGTTGGATAGCAGAGGGGTAAAAATTACAATTCCCACTCCAGTGAGTGCAACAGTAGGGAAAGTGTTGGATAGCGGAGGGGTAGAAAATACCAATCCCACTCCAGTTAGTGCAACACTAGGGAAGTGTTGGATAGCGGAGGGGTAAAAAATACTATTCCCACTCCAGTTAGTGCAACAATAGGTAAAGTGTTGGATAGCGGAGGGGTAAAAAATAGTATTCCCACTCCAACGAGTGCAACAGTAGGGAAAGTGTTGGATAGTGGAGGGGTAAAAAATGACTATTCCCACTCCAGTGAGTGAAACAGTAGGGAACGTGTTGGATAGCAGAGGGTTAAAAATTACTTTTCCCACTCCAGTGAGTGCAACGGTAGGGAAAGTGTTGGATACCGGAGGGGTAAAAATTACAATTCCCACTCCAGTGAGTGCAACAGTAGGGAAAGTGTTGGATAGCGGAGGGGTAAAAAATACTATTCCCGCTCCAGTGAGTGCAACAGTAGGGAAAGTGTTGGATCGCGGAGGTGTAAAAATTACTATTCCCACTCCAGTGAGTGCAACAGTAGGGAAAGTGTTGGATAGCGGAGGGGTAAAAAATACTATTCCCACTCTAGTGACTGCAACAGTAGAGAAAGTGTTGGATAGGGGAGGGGTAAAAAATACTATTCCCACTCCAGTGAGTGCAACAGTAGGGAAATGGTTGGATGCAGAGGGGTGAAAATTACTATTCCCACTCCAGTGAATGCAACAGTAGGGAAAATGTTGGATAGCGGAGGGGTAAAAATTACTATTCCTACTCCAGTGAGTGCAACAGTAGGGAAAGTGTTGGATAGCAGAAGAATAAAAATGACTATTCCCACTCCAGTGAGTGAAACAGTAGGGAAAGTGTTGGATAGCGGAGGGGTAAAAATTACTATTCCCACTCCAGTGAGTGCAACAGTAGGGAAAGTGTTGGATAGCGGAGGGGTAAAAAATACTAATCCCGCTCCAGTGAGTGCAACAGTAGGGAAAGTGTTGGATAGCGGAGGGGTAAAAATTACTATTCCCACTCCAGTGAGTGCAACAGTAGGGAAAGTGTTGGATAGCAGAGGGGTAAAATTACAATTCCCACTCCAGTGAGTGCAACAGTAGGGAAAGTGTTGGATAGCGGAGGGGTAGAAAATACCAATCCCACTCCAGTTAGTGCAACACTAGGGAAAGTGTTGGATAGCGGAGGGGTAAAAAATACTATTCCCACTCCAGTTAGTGCAACAATAGGTAAAGTGTTGGATAGCGGAGGGGTAAAAAATAGTATTCCCACTCCAATGAGTGCAACAGTAGGGAAAGTGTTGGATAGTGGAGGGGTAAAAAATGACTATTCCCACTCCAGTGAGTGAAACAGTAGGGAACGTGTTGGATAGCAGAGGGTTAAAAATTACTTTTCCCACTCCAGTGAGTGCAACAGTAGGGAAAGTGTTGGATAGCGGAGGGGTAAAAATTACAATTCTCACTCCAGTGAGTGCAACAGTAGGGAAAGTGTTGGATAGCGGAGGGGTAAAAATTACAATTCCCACTCCAGTGAGTGCAACAGTAGGGAAAGTGTTGGATAGCGGAGGGGTAAAAATTACTATTCCTACTCCAGTGAGTGCAACAGTAGAGAAAGTGTTGGATAGCGGAGGGATAAAAATGACTATTCCCACTCCAGTTAGTGCAACACTAGGGAAAGTGTTGGATAACGGAGGGGTAAAAAATACTATTCTCACTCCAGTTAGTGCAACAATAGGTAAAGTGTTGAATAGCGAAGGGGTAAAAATTAATATTCCCACTCCAGTCAGTTATAAGTCCGTTTTTATATAGGGCAGCTACTCACCCTTACGGGTCTCAAGGCGCTGGGGGCCGTCGTGGAAATTAAGTGAGCTATTGCCCAGAGTCACATGGTGCTGAGCTGAGCTGCCGCCGGAGCCGGGGATCGAACCGTGAACCCTGTGCTCCGAAGTCAGCTGCCCTGGCCGCTGCAGCTGACCGCTGCACCACACCTCTCAAAATTAAAAACAAACAAAATATCACCAACACAAAATATAAAAAAAAAAAAAAAAAAATATATATATATATATATATATATATATATATAAATATTACAAAAATCTAAAAAATAGAAACATATAATGTTAAATAGATATGACAAATACCTACAAATATTATATTGAATACATTTAAAAATAATTTACAAATGAATAACTATTTCTAATTAGAAATTATTTATAAACAAAAACATTAATTATGACATAAATTTAATCTTTTTATTTCCTACCCTATGACACTGCACAATTCACAACACACATCTAAATTTTAAAAATGTAACTCCATAATTAACATAATTAGCAATCAATTAATTAAATATTATTAATTAAAAAACTAATTAAAAAGATGAAAATTAATTTACTCCCCAAACGTTACCCCTATAAAACCAAAACTCTCACACAAAAGAAAATAAACAATAACCTTAATTATTTATCAATTGATGAATTAATATTAATGATCAACTAATTATTAATTAATTAAACATAAATTACTTTCCACCCTATACCCCTATAAACCCCACAACCCACACCTAAAAATCATTACACAATTTCCATAATTAATTTTAAAATAATAAATTAATATCAATTAACTACTTAATAATTAATTAAAAATAAATTACTTCCCACCCTTTACCACTGTAAACCCCACAATTCACATCTAAAATTAATTACACAATTGCTGTATTCAAATTTTAATTAATTAATTTGCATTAATTTACTAATAATTATGAATTTATTAAAAATAAATTACTTCCCACCCTTTACCCCTATAAGCCCCACAACCCGCTCCTAAAAAAATGACACCATTAACATAATAAATTACCAATTAATTAATTAATAATAATTAACAACCTATTAATAATTACTTAATAATAAATTACTTCCTACAATTAGCACTATAAAATCTAAATTAAATAAATATTAATACACTTAAAAAAATCATTAATTTATGATAATTAAATTACTTCCACCCTTTACCCCTATAAACCCCACAACCCGCTCCTAAAAAAATAACACGATTACCATAATTAATTACCATTTAATTAATTAATATTAATTAACAACCAATTAATATTTAATTAATAATAAATTATTTCAACAATTAACACTATAAATCTAAAATAAATCTAAATTAATCTAAATAACTACTAAAAATGTAACACATATATTACAAAACAAAAACAATACTTATACAAAATAAAATAGATCACATACATTTAAAATACTTACTAAAATACATAACACTAATTAAAAAATCGATATTTTAAACAACTATATTTTTGCAAACGATATTAATGACTTCGATATTTTTATAAACGATATTTCTTACCTTAAAGTCGTGTCAGGAAAAACAGGCGTTGAGAGTCGATGCATGGATTTTCTTCAGTCCTTTGCAGCAAAACCACCTCTAAGGGCCCAGAACTGGAACTGGCACCACTGAGCAGGTAAGAACTCCCAGAAGAGGAGTTCAGGAGCTGCAGATGAAGTCTTTGATGGCCCTGAGAATTCTTAACAGGAGGCAAGCACACCAGGGGCGTAACACAGGCCCCCGCAGACCCCGCGGTACGGGGGGCCCCCAAGCTGCAGGGGGCCCCCTCAGCACAGTACTCAGGCCCAATAGCTCCGAATTAAATTCGGAGCGGGGGGGCCCTCCGTGTGCGTGGCAGGGGGGCCCCCTCAACTTCCGTTACGCCCCTGAAGCACACACAAGTCTTTGGAGAACCATGGCAAGCAGGATACAGAAAGCAAAGTCCAGTCCTTTCACTGCTCAAGACAGAAGCAGCACTAGTAGGCCAGCACAACACAGCAACACGCAGAGTGGCAGTTCCCCTTTTACAGCTTCTCCAGCTCTTTTTCTTGGCAGAATCTCCTCTTAATCCACAAGTGTTCTGAAGTTAGGGTGTCACAGCTCCAGTACTTATACCAGTTTCTGCTTTTGAAGTAGGCAAACTTCAAAGGAAAGTCTTTTTATTGCAAAAGACCCTTCCTTTCCCTGACCTGGCTCCAGACACACTACAGGGGGGTGGACACAGCTCTGTGTGAGGACAATCACAACCCTATTCTGGTGTCAGTGACAACTCCTCCCACCACTCTAGCTCAGACGTGGATTCCACAAGCAGGCAGAGGCACAGAATGGTAAAGCAAGCAAATGTCCACTTTCTAGAAGTGGCATTTTCAAACACGCAATTTAACGACCGACTTCATTAAAAGATGTATTTTTAATGTGTGAGTTCAGGGACCTCAAATTCCAAATCTCTACCTCTTCCCAATTGGAAGTTACATTTGTAAGAGGTTACAAGGCAGATCCATTGATAACCTATCTGAGAGATAGTCCTTGCAATAGTGAAACAACGAAATGAACAGTAATTCACTATCAGGACATGCAAAACACACCAATACATGTCCTACCTTTCACATATACTGTACCCTGCCCATGGGGCTACCTTGGACCTACTTTAGGGATGCCTTACATGTAGTAAAAGAGGTTTGGGCCTGGCAAGAAGTGGGTGCACTTGCCAGGTCAACATGGCATTCAAAACGGCACTCATAGACACTTCAGTGGCAGGGCTGAACCATGTTTTCAGGGCTACTCATGTGGGTGGCGCAATCAGTGCTGCAGGCCCTCTAGTAGTATTTGAAGTACAGGCCCTGGGAAGGCAGAGCGCATTTTACTAGGGTCTTACCAGTAAATCAAATATACTAATCAGGGATAACCAATCATAATCATAATTTACACAGGCAGCAGCATTTGCACCTTAGCACTGATCAGCAGTGGTAAAGTGCCCAGAGTTCTAAACCCAGCAAAAACGAAATGCAGCACACATTCAAAAACAGGAGGTAAGAAGCAAAAATACAGGGGAAAAATATGCCAAAGATGCCAGGTCTAACACCAACCTCACAGCCACTCCCCTCAAACATCTTTCCATTCCCTGACAATCTAACCTACCCCAAACATTGCATTTATGTGTCCCTATCCTCTACCACCCTGTAACCCAAAGCCTTCATTCCTCGCTTCACCCAGAAAAACACTCCACAAGGCATTTTTTTGGTCCACCCCAAAAAACAGCAATGCTCATGGGATTGTCGCCTAAACATCCACAGAGTGTAACTAGAAAAAACGAACCCGGGGGGCGGAGCTTGCCTGGCTCCAAGATGGCCGCAAAGTAAATGGGCTCTGGCAACCCGTCCAAACTCCGATATAATCCTGCAGAAACACCAAATCCTGTAACCGTAACTAATCACTGCTTGGGCTCATGATCATTTGTCCGTTGATTATCAGAAAAAATGACTCTTGGGGCCGCAGGGGGGCAGAAGAACGTCTAGGTACGCATCGAGGAGAGTGCGGCCCGGAGGGAGCGAGTAAACTCAACCGCAGTGTGAGGCGTGCCCTGCGGCGTTGCAGTGATCGTACGCTTCTAATCCGGAGGTGAGCGGAGCGCACCTGAGGCGGGGGTTGAGGCAGAAAAGGAGACCGCTTTGCTGAGCGAGGCGGCCTCCATGTGTCGTTCGCTAGATAATTAGCCTCCCCCCCTTCAGGATCAGGGTTTGCGGATCGGGATCTCGCCCCCCGCCTGGCCGCTTCAGACAGCGGCCTGCACGTCGTGGCAGCCTCGGTGCAATGGCTGCAGGAAGGTTGGCCTTCCCTCCCCCTTGTGATCAGCAATTAAGGAGCAGGACTTTGCACTCACCTGCATCAGACAGAGACCTGCGCGACTTGACTTGAAAAGTGAAGAAAATACAGAAAGAGCAGTGTACATTGACATTGAGCACTCCTATTGCCTCACTAGATCTGTGAAGACTGGAGTGGACGCCGGTCGATGTGGAGGCGGTGGGGCACATTACCACTGGTAGTAGGGGTGCATAAGACTACGGCCCTTCTTTCCTGGAGAAGTGGTGGAAGTGCCTCAGCTTGAGAAACTGAACCTGGTGATACGGAGGACTGGTGTTCATTGCTAGCTACGTTAGCCACCTGGCACAGCCAGGAACAATGGGAAGAACAGACAAGGTGCAATCGAAACTGCAATTTGGGACTCGCAAGACCCCTAGACAGAGGGACCCAGAGGCGCAGTCGGCAGAATCGGAACCAGAGACTTTGGAACCCTCGATGGATCCTGATCTGAAACAAATACTTACCACCATGCAACGAAGCCTAACGAAAATCGATGGCAAGATTGATACGCTAACGTTCAGAATGGACTGAATGACGGAACAGCTGGATAAACACAATGAGTGGCTAGATAATGTGGAACAGAGGGTATTCAACGTTTAGGATACACTGAAGACAGAAACGACAAAAACAAAAAAAGCAGATAAATTACTCCACACCCTGCGGCTTAAGGCAGAAGATTTGGAGTCGCCAGGAGGAACAATATCCGAATCATGGGTGTGCGGAATCCACCAAAATCCAGAATATGGAGAAATACGTAAAAGACCTTCTTTGCACGCTATGGGGGAGAGACACGTTCTCAGGAATATTTGTAGTGGAACATGCGCACCGGTCCTTGGCGCCACGACCGGTCCCGGGAGCCAGCCCCAGGCCGATAATAGCGCATCTTCTGAACTACAGTGACCATGATGTAGAACTACGCAAGGCACGTGAACTGAAATCCCTCCAACATGAGGGCTGTGTGCTCTCTTTATACCCGAATTTCACTCAGCAAGTACAGGACGCCTGTCAGCTCTTTCTACCAGTCAAGAGGCAACTCTGTGATCTCCAACTAGAATACAGTATACTGTATCCTGCGAAACTACGGGCCATATGTATCAAACTAAATTGCGATCGCAAACGCCGAAATTCACAGAATTTCAGCGTTTGCGATCATAATCTAGCTGTGTGCAATGTATGAAAGGAAAACCCACTCGTAAAATAAGGAATCGCAAAATTTGCGATTCCTATTTTGCGAATGCATTTGAGGAACCGCAAATTGCGATTCCTTAAATGCAATGTAGGAAGCACCCAAGTTGTGCGATTTTGGCTTAGGAATCGCAAATTACCACCAACTTCAGGTTGGTGGTAATTTGTAATTTCTTTGAAAAATGCACTTTTTGCATTTTTCAAAGTGCCATGTGGCGCACATACATGCCCTCAGGGCATGTATGTGCGCCACATCTGCACCCATGCTTATTTCAGGGGTGCAACAGGGTGTCCTTTTGACACCCTTGCATCCTTGAAATAGCATTCGCAATTTGCGAGTACCTAATGGGTACTCGCAAATTGCGATATCTCCCATTCATTCCTATGGGCCTCTAGGCCCATAGGAATGAATGGGGAGGTATTACTTAACTGCAATCGCAATTTGCAATTCGCAATTAAGGAATATGTAGGATTTGCAAAAGTTTTTGCAAATCCTACATACATCACGTTTTGCGATTCTCAAATAGCAATTCGCAAAAAATCGCTATTTGAGAATCGCAAAACAACATTTTGATACATATGGCCCTACATGTTTTGGAAAATGGGAAAACTCATTACTTCACAGACCCAAAACAAGTGGCGCACTTCCTTAAGCAGAGAGGGACATCGAGACCACGCCAAAAATCCCCTCGACACAACATCGCGGACGAAGACCCACTACAAGAGGACGACGAACAATGATACATATTACATACTCCAGGCTCGGCCTTGGACTGTGGATCAGTGTGCAGCACGCTGTAAGAGGCAATTGGGGTTTCATATGTTGGAAGGTGCTTTGCACGACATGCACTTCCCTGCGAGATATTGGTCATGGCCCACTTAGAAGGCAATAGGAACTAATGCAGGACTTATGGTAAGACAGTTCCGGCTTAAATTTTAAAACAACTGGAGCTTTGTACCCAGCTGTGGAATATTGTGACGCAACAATACCTTAGAGCTCTGGGTAATGTGACTGTTATAATGGTTACTTCTCATGTAGGGGAAATATTTTGTACTGGATAAGCCTTGCATACCCTCTAGGACTGGCGGGTGGGGGGCATAGTCATTTTTAAATGTTGTTGATACCACTAGTTTAAACAAGGACGGGAAGTGGCCCCGGGTCAGGGGATATACACCCCCATGTGTTTTCCACTGTATTCAATTTATAGTTTTGGGAAGAGTCCCTTTATGGGTTCACAGGGTAGGGCGGGGGGGTCAAGGTTCAGCCTGGAAAGTGTTCTGTACTAATGGCATGGTAGGGACATTGTTGGAGTTTTTGTTCTGATTACTATTACTAAAAATATGTGAAATTACTACTAGACTGACCGACATCAGCACTCACATTATGCAACATCATGCAAATGGTGTTGTATTCCTCTTAGGGTGTCCATACATGGGCTTTCCTGTATCATGTCCTTATTTAGGCACAATTCGCCCTGCCCTTATATAGGCATAAAATCCCAGTCCTTATTTAGGCATTAAACCGTGCACTCCAAATACAGGCATGGTCTCCGACATCCGTCCACCCTAACGTCACAACGAGTTCTTGAAGAACAGACCCTTAGGCTCCGGGAGTTTCCCTAGCACAGGACTATTGATTTCTTCAAAGACTCATATATTATGCATGAACCGTTATACCTTAGGGGTTCATTCATGACGTCTTCCTCTGTCCGATTCACGTCAATGCTAACATTCTGAGGTACCTCTCAGGTATAAATATACCTTCCCTAGCCCTTGTAAACTAGAGGAGACCTCGACTTCAGAGGAGCCCGTTTCCCAGCCTGACGCACTGAGAAGACGCTGTCATCCCTGCACGCAGAGAATCCAGCTTCCAGTGATCTGACTTCCCTTGCGGGGTGTTGGAGTTCGAATCTGGCAAGAGATTCCTACCTCTCTCATTCTTAAGGTATGGGGCTGACTAGAACCTAGAGGGACTCTTGGCATACTTAGCATACTAGGTTTAACATACTCTTAGTATACCATAGTAAGGAATACTTCACCTACTTCATACCTCTCCCTACACCTAGGACAGGTTAGGTACATTGGGGTAGAACTAGCTTAGAGACGCATCGTATGAGTACTCGCATTCTTAGTCTATGTTATTTATGTAAATGCATATATGCTAAAAGATAATGCTAGCGCAGTATTATTTATTTCTACTGCTTACTCTGTACATTATTTATCTTGCATACTGTCTTGTGATCGTAACAGCACATTTAACTTACACCAGAAACAAGACTGTTCAATAAATCTTTTATTGAAACGCCCGTCTATTCTTTCTGTGTAACTTTGAGGAAAACTAAGTATGCACGACTGAGCTGAGTGAAATAGTTATCTATTGTTTCTACGACTCTGGGACACGTTCTGATTCTAAAGGGAAACAAAGTTGTCATGTTTTGCGGCTGCCAGAAACTACTCCCTTCTTGTTTGTCAAGGAGTTTCTAGTGGCCTCTGAGCTAGCTGGCACAAGTAATTAAGTTTAATATACTCGATAGGGACATACTGACCTTAGTCCTATGTCAAACCTATAGGGGATATTATTCCAATGCGCAGAGCCTATTAGGGAAATAGGAGCTACACTACATGGCGCCCAACGTTTGGTAAGGCGGTAATTTAACGCTAGATACTGAGTAACTCAGCCGTGCTTTTTCTCTCAGAGACCCCTACCCATATACTCCAAAAGACGTCTGGAGTGGGCAGGGTTAAGTATCCGCCATGGCTGCATAGGGAAGCACCCTATATATTAGCTGTTTGGTTTGCTCAACGTTGAAGGATACACTGTTCCAAAATATTGTGCACCTTATCTTTGTTTCCTTGAAACTTGTTCTACATTTTTCAAAAATAACAAAATGTCCTTAAACGGGGACGAAGCCACCGGAAACGGTGGAGCTGCGGCTGACCCAGCCATGGCAGCTTTTAACATTACCGGTTTAAATGAAACCGAGGAGGGTGTTATAGACATCCATCCAAACTTAAGAAGAGCCATCACTCTAAAACTTATAAAACATGGCCTACCACCAAGAGGCGGTAGAGCAGTTTTCGTGATAGAGGCACACGAATCCTTTCAGACAGAGGTATTCTATTCATGGGTAATATTTCAATCAAATCCAGTTACAAAAATGTTTCACTTCTACAAAGAAGATGATCCACCAGAGGAATACATTCCTTTCGAGGATATAGAAATTCCATTAACATACAAGGAGCATCAGCTCTGGTTTAATGGCGCCCTAAAACATCACAGAAACATTACCAGGCTCGGTCCACTAGGTAGACCAGGAGCAACATGGCCGATTCTAGCCGGCTACACACCTCATCCTGAACTTGATATAATGTCAGATGAGGAACTACATACTCAACTTACAGAGTTAATAAAAATCTACAGACAATTGGTCCAATATGTCATGCGGACTTTCACAGTCCAACCACCATTGACACTTCCAAATCAAACTCCTCAACAGGGGAATACACTAAAAATTACACCACAGACTCTATACGCAGTCATGGGTAAAATGCCCACAAAACGTGAGCAGGTTCCATTTTGGATAGCTCAAAAAATCACTCAAATTGAAGCAGTATTTCCAAATACTAGCCCGTATGAGAAACACAGAATACTAACAATCAGTTTACCGATGGGGATCACACCACAACTGGAAGACTGTACCACTTGGGGCTCAGTCTTTGCTGTCATCTATACTAAAACACATGGCATTCCATCAATTGCGGTAATACCAGATGTCCTGAAACAAATTCAAAATGAATACGGGGCAGAGCCTGCTCTAAATTTAGGTATGAAATTACTGAAAAATTTCGACCAGGTCTCAACAATAATATTATCTAATATTAAAGGGGAGGCAGCAGCAGTGGCGATCCGCCAAAAGTTAAGGGAATCCGATGTTACAGAACATCAAACAGAGCTACCCAGAATTATAGAACAATCTTATGCAGAATTAGGCAGAGATAGTTTGGGTGGAAGACCAGTGAAGCCAAAACTATCTGAAAGCCCTGAGAAGGACTCTATTAAACAAACTCCTACATCTTCTAAAAAGAAGTGGGAGACTAACAAACAAAATTCAAACGAGAAACGTTCTCAATCCCGAGGTAGGTCTCCTCAAAAGGAGCCCTCTGAAAGGAGGTATAACCTCAGGAATAGGGATAATTTGAGAAAACCTGACGGGTATCAAGATACTGATACACGTTCCTCTCGTCCCTTTCAGATCTCATCACAGACTTCGGAAAGAAGAGGACGATCAGAACATAGAGAAGAACGCGTGAAATCGAAAGACGAAAAACACGCTCCAAAAAATAAAGCAAAACCTCAATTCTCCAAAAAGAAAGTAGCAGGTCAGAAGATCAGACATGCCGAGAATACTGAGAACACAACTCAAGAACGGAGAATGGGCTCAGACAATGCTGGACAGTGCAGCAGAAGTCACAATAGCTCGCCAGAACCTGAAGGAACTTCTGGAGATAGTGGACTTCAATGAGTACATTACAGTTGAGACTGTAGACACCACGGTTAGTACTCCACAAAAGTTATATGAAATAACACTCCGGATGGAGGGAGACATACCTAGACAGGTGAAAGCACTTTTTTGGGAAAGACTATCAAGGGGCTATGACATACTTCTAGCAGAAAAAGACTGTCCACCACAATTTGTCAGGGAGTGCCCACACGGCGAGGACATTATTATGCCTGCCTTCTCCAACCATATTCCAATTCACCTAAAATATACATATGCCAGGAAATGGGCAGTGGCCCAGGCCCCAACATTATTTAAAAATCATGTAGGATGGGATGAGGACTCACCTCACCATAAAATACATCTGAAACATGAACCAACTGCACAAAGGCAGTATCCAATAAAGCAAGAAGCTAAGAAACAGGTCAGGGAGATCTTAGATCAACTTGAATACCAAGGGGTGATTGAAACATGAATCCTTTGTTTCCTGTCTCCAAACCAGACAATACATATCGTCTAGTTTTGGATTACAGACACCTAAACATTTGTTCTAAAACATTTGTAGTGCAAAATGCACATAGCACAGCATTAATGAATAACATTGTGCGTAAAAAATACAAAACAACATTAGACATCTCAAATGGTTTCTTTTGTCAAAACATAGCACCTGAAAGCAGGTACTTAACAGCATTCTCCATAATGGGGACCCAGCGTCACTTTTGTCGACTTCCACAAGGGTTCAAGAACAGCCCAGGTTTATTCTCAGCGAGGGTAACAGAGTTACTACAAATTTATGATAATGAGGCATTGTCATATGTCTATGACATCTATCTGACAGACGATGACCTGGAAAAACACTTGAACAGGGTAAGCACCATTATACTGTGCTTCGCCTCTGAGGGCTACAAGTTCAACTTTAAAAAGTCCCGAATTGCCCATCTCAATGTCCTATTTCTAGGATATGAGCTTTCAAGTGAAGGCAAGAGCTTGGCAGCTAACTTTCTAGAAAAATGTGCTCTGCTCCAACCTCCAAAAACGCTAAAAAACTTACAATCCATCCTGGGTTTCCTAAACTTTGGAAGAACATACATTCTAAATTACGCAGAAAGGGTTAAACCTCTCTACGCATTAATCAAACCTGATTTTTCAATCAAAAACTGGACGCAGGAACACACAGAAATTTTGCGTTCACTCCAGGCTAACATGTTAGCAACAAATCACTTACAAACACGCGTAAGTCAACGCAATTTGGTGATCCGAATAATTTCGGGTCAATGCGGATTCACCTACTTAACATTCAATGAGGGTGAAAAGATACCAATCGCATACAAGTCTCATTTGTATACACAGGCGGAAATGCGCTTCAGTTCAACTGAAAAAATTCTGACAGCAGTTCAAACCGCTGTAGCAAAAGAAAGAGCCTTAGCCCAAGGGAAACGCATTATTGTCGTAACCCCGGTACCAGCTTTAGAAGCGGTCACAAAAGCAAGCATTCCAAATGCTAAAGCATTACATCCAAGATGGATACAATGGGTTAATTCTCTTGCTGCAAAAGATGTTGAATATGTTTTTGATCCCGATTTAAAAACACAAGCATTCCTGCAATATGAACAAGAATGTCCTCTGCCCACTGAGATTCTGCCTCTCGACCAGTACGAATTCATAATTTACACTGACGGATCCGCACAGCCCGCAACAGGGAGTAAGCAAGCTTACAGTGCAGCATGTGCAATCGTTAAAGGTCGCATGCGAGATGGCATATTCAGACCTATGGTCACAAAAACTCAATCTCTAGGAGATTGTACAGTTCAGCGAGCTGAACTACAAGCATTCAAACTGGCACTTGAAAGTACAGATCGAGAATTCCCCACACTGATAGTGTGCGATTCCTTTTACTGTGTTCAGTCGTATAATGAATATATACAAAACTGGCTTGAAAATGGTTTCAAAGATGCGAAAGGTGGCACAATAAAGCACAAAATGCTTTGGGAACAAGTAGTTCAGTTGAAAAACGAACTACCAAAGGCTCACGTGATCCACACACTGAGTCATCAACGTGATGGCGTTCACGTTGCAGGGAATTCATTGGCTGACGAAGCCGCAAAGGGGGCTGTTCAGACGGCTTCCGTAGCTGCGATCACTCGTTCAAAAACAAAAATAGACGGTGAGATAATGTTGGCTGTCAATGCTTCAAGCAAGGGCAGCAGTGCGGCGTTACCAAAAAAGTTTCCACTCAAGTACTCTTATGTAATTGATGCGAACAATGTTCCTTTTGCTCGAATCCCTGGAGTGGGGGATAGGGTAATTCCAAACACGGAACGTAGAGCAGCCTTGATTTATGAAACACATTTGGGGGAGGGTCTGTCACATCAAGGGATCTCTAAAACAATTTTGACGTTAAAAGAGATGTACTGGTGGCCTGGAATGAATACAGAAATTCACATATTCATCAACAACTGTTTAGACTGTAAATTACAGCGAGAGAGCCACCAGACACCATGCTGCGAATGCGGCAACCCAGTACAGACACCATTGTTAGACAGCATTATACTATCTACGCTCCTGCGTCCTACTGGACAAGTGCAATCCCACAAATACTGAATCAAGGTTCCTATGGATATGGCCTCAGCGCTCGGCTGACGCTCGAACTGTTATAAAAGATTTGCGAGTCTTTATCGGCACATACGCAATAGGCACGCTACATTCTGACCAGGGCCCTGCGTTTAGCTCTCGGGCTTACAAAGAAACCATGGCCAGTCTGGGCGTTGCATTGCGGTACTCCTCTCCATTCCATCCTGAGGGAAATTCGGTTGTGGAAAGGAAAAACCGGGACATAAAGCAGTCTATAACAGCTAGGGTATTAGGTTCGGGTGATGGGTGGGTCAAACATCTTAATGGGGTCCAGCGCTCATTAAACAATCTGCCAAGAAGTTCTCTAGGGGGGGTCACTCCATATGAGGTCCTATTTGGGACAAGAATGTGGGTACCAGATCTCGATCACGTAGGCACAGTGGTGGAAAATAAAATGTTTGATATCAAAGATCGTTTGGCTGTTTTACAGGAACTGAATGAGTTAAGAACGAAACAAAGCAACGTATTCCTGCAGCCAACCACCACTGGGGAAAAACCGGCGGTCCCAGCAAGGCCTGTCTGGATTCCAAAAGTTGGGGATCTAGTCAGAGAAAAAATTGCGGACAAGAAGGAATTTGGACCTTCTTACAGACAACCTGTACCTGTCCTGTCAGTTCAAGGAACAAGAACAGTACTTCTGCCACCCCTTGCTGGAAGAAAGGAGAAAAGATTTGTGTCCATCGACCTCATCAAACCACAGTATGTGGCCAATACTAAATAGTAGACCACGTGGACTCCGACCTAGTAGCAGACGCACTCCTCTCACTACTATCCAAGAGGTTCAGACTGAAAGACTGATAACAATCGAGAATTCAGCAGTAACAGATGAAGGACTGAGCAACAATGCAATGGAACTCGTCCCTCTTGAAAATCAAGTCACAGTTCATCCAAATACACCTGTCTACACCAATGTAGCAAGTGATGAACTGGTTCCAGCGATTTCTACAAATCCTGATGCAATTCCAACAATTGATAGAACTGCTTCTGGCTATTTCATTAACTTTGATACGTTCTCAGAAGATCCGAGTGAACCTGAAACGACGCCAGCATCATTGAAATTCAAGCAGCAAGTACAAGACTTTCTTCACTTTCTGAAAAAGACTTATCTGGTTTCACCATGGATTGAACTCTGGATTATATCTGGAATTTTTGTTTTCCTGCTTTGGCTAGCTTTGGTTACAACTGTGAGCGTGCTTATAAGTGGCAGATACATCCATGTGAATACTGAAGGAAAAGACGTGAACGTACTTTTGAAACCTCATAAATCTTCCCATCGTGAAGCAAGAGACTTGTCGTCAGTGAACATCACAGCCATTCCTATACAGGATGGTATAGTGTGGGACAAAACAGATTTTGATATCTTCGGCCCGACGGAACAATTGAACATTCCACATTTGTTTAAAATTTCACTAAGTGATCTCATTTCGTCCAGTACCTATTCTGATGATTGGGACTTTGAGACTGTTAACGACATAATGTTTGACCTAGAAAAATCTGCTGCATTTTCTAAAAATGAATATTTAGAGGGTTCATCAGACTATGAACAACTGTATTGTTATAACCACTATGGTCATCATTATTTGCATAAATCTGCATACCCGAGAAATGTGTTTATGTTTAACCAATGGGAGCATTGTCCTACACCACCAAAAGGTAGTTCAAAAACATTTGCTAACAAGTTTCCATATTTTTCAGGTTACAATACATCTGATCCAGAAACGTTTTACTATAAAAATGTAAACAAAACAGGACTGAAAATTATGTTAGCTAATACAAAACAGATTTACTCTGCAGCATTTATTGCCCAACTGTCTAGACAGGGTTTCGACTTATGGAAAGACACACTAGTCACAAAAACTGTCTGGGGTACTAAAGATTGGCAAGTGCAGGGAATAGAAGCTTTATTTAGAGCCTGTATCATCCCTGAACAAATAATGTTTTTGAATGAAACCGTCAAACAAACATCTTGTCTTGGACTAGCCAAGATCAAAGAGATGAAAACACCTTCTGTACCAACACCTGCCAGTGATAATAATACACAGGCAGTGGTGACAGTTGACAATATACTACAACTCAACAGATCTAATCCTGATTGGAAAAAATGGTTGATCTGGCCCACAGACACGAACAACTGTCAGGAAAGATTCCTGAATAAAACTCAGGGCTTTACTATTCATAGGCCAGACCCAAGATACGTCCAAAGACAGCATCCGGGGGTAGTAACAACATACAGTGTAGGAAAATTATGCCTCGATTGGCTTCAGAAATCTACACTACAGGATGTGAAACAACACTTATCCTTACTTAAAGAAGACGCAGACCGTAGGGAATTCTTGCTTGGACCAAGAAAACCGCGTCAAAAACGTTTCATATATGCCGGCATTTATGCTGCCTATAATGAAGCATGGAAAGTGTCACAGATGGAGGCCGCAGAACGAATACGTGAACTTGATCGTATTAATTTAGAGAAAACCCTCTCTGTGGTCGACAATGGGTTAACAACTTTGTCCTCCAGAATATATTCATTGGATGGCATTGTATCCTCTGCTATCGACATACTAGAACAAGATTTGGTGATGTTACAGCAAGGCCAATCTCAATTACGTTCTATTGTGTTATTAAGCTGGACGCTGCAATCTTTGCGTGCGGGCTATGTGCCTTGGCGTTTCATCAACACGTCGGCTCTGTTTGCAGACTACAATCTAACTGATAAACAGATCGAACTGGTACAAAGAGGAGCAAAGTATACAGTGCTGAGCATTGAAAAACTGGAAAAATTACCATTCACAGTGGCAGAAAAACCAGCTACAGAATGGCTCATTCATGGCAAAATCACATTACCTGTGACTACTTTTCAGTTTCAGTATTGCCTCAGACAAATGCAAGCAGGCAAATATGAAAGGTTGGGTAAGGAATACATTAAGACATCTTGGGATTTACCGTATACATATAGATGTTGGAGTGGGGATCGTGAAGTGTTTCTGAACGGTACACACTGTAAACGTGCACTGAGCGGTTCACTTATATGTCAGGACATTTCTTTACACAGGGCTTGTAATGGTTCTGTGGCAAATTTGTCTTGCCATCAGCAGGGTACACCAGCTGCTGTGATTAATCCAGCGTTTGGACAACTTTCTAATGGGAGTTACCTCATGTTGAATGATCAGAGTTGCTGCGGCATGTTGCCAGGCATCCCATATCTAGTAACGGTCAACTCCAGGGTCACTTGCTGTATGCAAGTATTGTTTTCCCCAATAGACACAGTCAGGGAGTCGCCTCTATGGCCTTCGCTGAACGTCTCTTTTATAAGATTTGATACTTTGAGCAGAATGAAAGCCATGCTTTTACAGCAAACAGTGCCTTTGACCTCGGCCAAAGAAACCTATGATCTACAAGTAGCAAGGACTTCGGCTGAGATACAGACTTTAATACGTACAAACTGCCCTATACATTTCGTCGAAATGATAGGACGTATCTTTAACATGTCTGATACAACCGGAATTGTACATGTATTTAAGAGCATCTGCTCCGGTCTGTTAGCACCTTTCCAGGCAATACTCGGAATCATCCCGAACTTTGCACATTTGGTGTTTGGTGGCATACCACTAATTCTAGCACTTGTTGCCGGAATTCTATTTCTCTTCCTGCTATTACGCTATGGCCAGCCTATTCGCAGACATCACTCCGAGCGAAATGGAAAAAGCTCTCCTTGAACGAAAGTGCCGTGAGCGAATAGTACAGCTTTTGGGCATGACTCGTCTACGGGACCTGAATACCACGTGGTTCCTGTCTTTCAGACCAATCTGGCAAGATTGCATCTTACCTGTTCTACGATGCCTGCTATGCGGTGAAGAATGCGTGTTGGACACCTGTCTAGCATTTCCATCAGCAACGCCAACGGATGTCGATACTCTGCTGGTCCCGATAACGGCCCATACTCTGTGTTGTCCCCAGAGGCTACCAATCCTGATGTCAGCATTCATTGAGATCTCACAGACGCTTCCGGCTGCTGCTGAGGTACGAGAAAGATCTACAGGCACACAGGTAACAACGGACGCGAACATTGCTGCAGCAACCTATGCTGAAAGCGATGCTTCACATCTCTGTGCAATTAATCTACTACACGAGGTGTTCCAACTGACACCAACTTCAGTGGACGATGTTTTGTCTACGGAAATAGATGATCTCATGTTTACACCAGACCCGTAAACTGACTCTGATTCAGCCTAAAGTGTTCCAGAGATGCAGTAACAATTTGGCCTTCATATTTCAAAAACTAGGAACTCTTCCAAATTTGAACTTTTTCCCATTTTTTCGAACTAAAATGGCACTTCAATCTGCTTAAAGTAGAACTAGCCTTATAGTACAGACTTCGCGGTACTTCCACGGACACTTAGTCATCTTGTGTGTCTAAAACAGTTCATTAATTTTCATGACATGAAATGACTTTGATTTTGAAAAACTTATCGATCATTTTCTGTCACATGTAAATATTACTGCTTATTTCATTCAAATTGCATTTAATTTCAAACTTTATGCCTGAAATGAAAAGCATTGCTTAATATATACAGTACCTTTTGCATTTTACTATGTTTTTTAATGCTTTTAAGAAATATTTTTTAATATGCGGTACTCCATTTAATGGTTAGCATTTTAAATGTTTAGCATTTTAGTATTATCGTTCACACGAAAGTGGAGTGGGTGTTGTATTCCTCTTAGGGTGTCCATACACGGGCTTTCCTGTATCATGTCCTTATATAGGCACAATTCGCCCTGCCCTTATATAGGCATAAAATCCCAGTCCTTATTTAGGCATTAAACCGTGCACTCCAAGTACAGGCATGGTCTCCGACATCCATCCACCCTAACGTCACAACGAGTTCTTGAAGAACAGACCCTTAGGCTCCGGGAGTTTCCCTAGCACAGGACTATTGATTTCTTCAAGGACTCATATATTATGCATGAACCGTTATACCTTAGGGGTTCATTCATGACGTCTTCCTCTGTCTGATTCACGTCAATGCTAACATTCTGAGGTACCTCTCAGGTATAAATATACCTTCCCTAGCCCTTGTAAACTAGAGGAGACCTCAACTTCAGAGGAGCCCGTTTCCCGGCCTGACGCACTGAGAAGACGCTGTCATCCCTGCACGCAGAGAATCCAGCTTCCAGTGATCTGACTTCCCTTGCGGGGTGTTGGAGTTCGAATCTGGCAAGAGATTCCTACCTCTCTCATTCTTAAGGTATGGGGCTGACTAGAACCTAGAGGGACTCTTGGCATACTTGGCATACTAGGTTTAACATACTCTTAGTATACCATAGTAAGGAATACTTCACCTACTTCATACCTCTCCCTACACCTAGGCAGGTTAGGTACATTGGGGTAGAACTAGCTTAGAGACGCATCGTATGAGTACTCGCATTCTTAGTCTATGTTATTTATGTAAATGCATATATGCTAAAAGATAATGCTAGCGCAGTATTATTTATTTCTACTGCTTACGCTGTACATTATTTATCTTGCATACTGTCTTGTGATCGTAACAGCACATTTAACTTACACCAGAAACAAGACTGTTCAATAAATCTTTTATTGAAACGCCCGTCTATTCTTTCTGTGTAACTTTGAGGAAAACTAAGTATGCACGACTGAGCTGAGTGAAATAGTTATCTATTGTTTCTACGACTCTGGGACACGTTCTGATTCTAAAGGGAAACAAAGTTGTCATGTTTTGCGGCTGCCAGAAACTACTCCCTTCTTGTTTGTCAAGGAGTTTCTAGTGGCCTCTGAGCTAGCTGGCACAAGTAATTAAGTTTAATATACTCGATAGGGATATACTGACCTTAGTCCTATGTCAAACCTATAGGGGATATTATTCCAATGCGCAGGGCCTATTAGGGAAATAGGAGCTACACTACAATGGCACAGGCCATGACAGAGAGACGCAACAGGCCACCACACAGGTACGATTACTCACATGGAACATTATAGCTCTACATGACCAACGAAAAATCAGAATGGTTGTGCATATTTTAGGAGACACGCAGTGCAGGTGGCCTTCCTGTAGGAGACGCATTTGGTAAATAATACTAGTTTATTAACTTCACAGCGGCTACGAGGGCGATTCTGTGCTGAAGGATTCACATCACATGCAAGAGAAGTCTTAATATGGGTTGACAGCAGATCTAAAATCCAGATACAAGAGTTTGCAGATCCAGGGGGTAGATATATTATTGCACGGTGCAACATGGGGTCTTGGGAAGCGGTCCTGGTGGGGGAGTATGGACCAAATTATGATGACCCTCAGTTTTATGATGCATTAAGAGCGCGGTTAACACACTGATTGGGGGTGGGGATTTTAACTGCATATTAGATCCTACTCTTGATTGATCTAGGGCCCCCTGCCCCCGTCGCCCATCATCCGCAGCCAGAGACATCAGGGACCTGACAGTGACGCTAAACCTTGTGGATATATGGAGACAGCTTAACCCTCAAGGGTCCGGATACGCACACTACTCAGCAATGCACGACATGCATACCAGGATAGATTACTGACTAATCTTCCAAAACTTAACAACACAGGTTCAGAAATGTGAACCACTGCTGTGAACATACTCTGATCACTCACCTATAGTGCTTGACCTGGTTCTGAGGGGACAGAAGGTAGCACCATTCACATGGAGGTTCCCCCCCTACTCTTTACTAGATCAGGTTTTCAGGACAGAACTGGCGACTGCGATAGAAGACTTTTTTCTTCATAACGTGGGGTCAGTAGAGAGCTTTGCCACAGTTTGGGAGACATTCAAGGTCTTCATTGGAGGCATCACAATTTCTAAACATGCTGGGGTCTTGGGGTCGCTAAGAGGCAGACTCTCCCTCCTGGAAAAGGAACTAGCGTCCCTGGAGACCAGACATCGTAACACTGGGGAGGAACGCTTACTGGGTGAAATCAAGACCAAAATAATAGATTTCCATTAGACAGCCACTAGTGAAGTGGTGCATATAGGTAAATATGCCATGGCTCATATCTATGCGGAGGGTGAGCGCCCTAGCAGCACTTATGAGACGCAGGCGAGACTTAGATAAGAATATGGTACTATTGTATGAACATGGAGAACCAATGCAAGATGAGATTTGCATAGCAGGAAGGTTTCATAGATACTACACTGATCTTTATAGCACAAGAATCGTCCCTGACGAAGCAGCAACAACATATTACTTGGAGCATATAGCTATGACATGGCTTACAAACGAACACAGGGAGAACCTGATGGCCCCACTGTGCGCAGAGGAAATAAAGCCCGCACTGACAGGAATGCAATCTGGGAACGGATGGCCTCAAGGTCTCATTTTATAAGGCATTTCAAGACCTTTTAATACCACATTTGATCACCCTCTTTGAAGAAATGGTGTCGGTGGGCACTTTGCCCCCTACCATCCGCGAAGCGCT
Organism: Calotriton arnoldi; assembly: GCA_963921515.1. NCBI lineage: Eukaryota > Metazoa > Chordata > Amphibia > Caudata > Salamandridae > Calotriton > Calotriton arnoldi. Next base: position 187,626 of record CAWUFW010014263.1, read on the forward strand.
GTTTATTACCTTACTAAAGCCAGGCACGGACCCGCTGGACTGTGCCTCGTATAGACCCCTATCCCTATTGGACGTAGATATTAAATTATACGCTAAGATTCTAGCTAACAGACTTGCTCCATTGCTTCCCGGAGTGATAAAGCAAGAGCAGTCTGGATTTGTCCCGGGGCGTCCAGTCTTCAACCCATTTTTGCGTCATTGCAGCAGATTAATCCAGAAGTGAAGGCTGCTGCTGTCTTCTTGGATGCAGAGAAGGCCTTCAACTCGGTTGAATGGGCCTTTATGCGCTCGGTACTCCGATGTATTGGGGTATGTGAGGTTTTTCTAACCTTAGTAAATATACTATATAAGGACCCTGTGGCCAGAGTACGTATTGGAAACACTGTATCTCCATTGCGACAGATAGCAAGGGGCACCCGGCAAGGAAGCCCCCTGTCACCCTTACTTTACGCTCTGATAGCGGAAGCATTGGCAACCGCTATACGCGAATATCATGGACATAGAGGCATCCGCTTCCTCAGATATAACCTCATTCTCTCTGCAAACGCAGATGACACACTACTATATGTTTGAAATCCAGAGGAGAACCTCTCGCCTGTACTCAGAGAGGTGGTAAGATATGGGGCCCTCTCTGGACTCTGAATTAACTGGACTAAATCCATTGTATTCCCCCTTACTCCAGCAACTCACTCCGTTTCTCTTGAGTTCCCATTGAACTGGACGTCGGACTTGGTCCGATATCTGGGCATACGGATTCATACTGACCCTATGACTACCATCAGAGATAATTACAGGAAGGCATTATATAAACTTGAAGAAGAAGACATTGACCGCTGGATCTGGCTCCCATTGTCTTTAGCGGGGCGCGTAGCCATCATGAAAATGGCGGTTCTTCCTAGATTTTTATTTCTATTTCAGAATATTCCGATCCTATTAACACGCTCATTCTTCACCTCATTACGATCCAGCCTCATCAAATTAGCATGTGTCGGAAACAACCACCAACAGGGTGGGGAACACTCACCATGCCGTACGACATGGGGGGGTTCGGCGCACCGGACTTCAAATTGTACTATAAAACAGCACAAAGCTCCTTTGCTCATTATTGAATACATGGCCCCCAGGAGCTACCATATGTATATATATATATATATATATAAAAAGTTGCGGCGGCACCCAACACTCTACCTCAGACACTATTCTCTGCTCCCAAGAGTCGTTATGGTTGTTTTGACTCACTAAATACCACTGTATATGCTTGGTAGAATCTGCTAGAGAAGCAGGTGGGCTCACTCCTATATTCACCACATATCCCGATAGATTGGTACGTGTGGTATAAGCTTGGTCAAGAACGTGGGGTAGTCACGGCCCTAAAGACCCTATGAGTCACAACAATGGGGGACTTGTTCACGGCAGGAACGGCCAAGAGTTGGGAAAGGCTAAGAGCAGAGGTGGAATCCACCACGATTATGACAAGTTTCCATTTTATAGAGTTCGACATTCACTACGCACAACTTTTGGAGATGATATGTTAGAACCCCCATGCCAGAACTATCCTCCATAATAAAAGAAGCCCCACAAGCTAGTTACTATGCTGTACTCGGCGGCTCAGGAGGATCACAGACCAACCATGACAAAGGCGAAACAGGATTGGCAAAGGGAATTGGTCATAAATATAGAAGACAAAAACTGGAGATACTGCTGTGCTATGATCAAGGAGATATCACTAAAGGAGCAACATAGGTTAATACAGTTTAAGTACATCAACAGGATCTACTACACCCCCGAGAGGTTGCACAGGTATGGGCTTCAGAATGCAGCGGCATGCCACAGATGTACTGAGCAAACAGCTAACTTCATACATGTTGCCTGGCCGGAAATATTCACTTTCCGGGAGGTGCTCTCCCGGGAATTAGAAAGTATAACAGGCATCACCCTAGAAGTAGACCCCTTTATGGCTCTACTTGGGTACATGAAAGACATTGGGAAAGCCCACCATAGACTGATAGCAGTGGGATTCCTGTTGGCCAAACGTTGTGATGCAATGAGAAGGGCCAAAGGCCCAGTGCCTACAGTGGAAGCATGGCATAGGGACATGTCTTATTGCAATACACAGCCCGAGGCATGTAATGAATTACTCCCACTACGGAATCAGCCAAAGAAATTTGGGAAACTTATCGTGCTTACCTGATAGGGAAAGAGACAGGTGAACCAGAGGGACGAGACACTTAAAACCCATGACACGCCCGTACTAACATAACTCGGACCTCTTGCCTGGGAACATGCTCACCGGCAACAGGACCTGGTGTCCCCAGGATACACAACTTTGCAGGAACATAGTCAACTGATAAGACCAAATCAAACAGACAGCACAACATTTGGGTACTCTTTGTAAGTGGCCACAGTAATGTACGCTGAATGCCCCATAGTGAAATATTGCAACAGGATCTCTATGTCAGAAAAATCACGTGTAAAAATGTAATGCATAAGATAGTCATATGTAGTGTGTGATGTCCAGTCCTTTTCCCTACTTGTTTACTTTCACTAATAAATAAATAAATTTCAAAAAAGAAAAAACTAACTCATAAAATGTACAAAACTAACTCCATAAGCGAACCTGTAAATTTTTCGCCCAAAATTCCCTAATACCCATCAAGTAATATTCGTTGGGGAGCCATACCACGCAGCAAAAGTACTGGGAGGAGGTGGAGGCAGAGGACTTCAGTGTCCAGTGCACCTCGCGGCAGGAGCCGCGCACTCCGTCCCATCGCTCCAGCCGGCGCATAAAGCCAAGTCAGGGCTCCCGCAGCGCGGGACGCGCGCGGGCGAAGCCCGGGCCAAGGGCGGGCCCGTCCGTGCCCGTCAAAGACTGGAGGAGACTGGGCTGGGCCACATCCTTTTCATTTGAGGCTCGGCTCGCCTCGCAGAGGTGAGAACATTTGTTTCGCCTACAATAGTACTACACAACCATGGGTAAGCGGGGAGGCCAGATGGCATCAAGGCCTGCAACGGCAAGCATCGATAGTATGCTGGAAAGGGCTGTTAGCATTGTAGCCAGTGAGATTGAATTGACTGAGAGGCGCCTCTCACTTGGCACGGGGATTCCTCCCTTACCTCCCTTACCCCCCCCTACTAATCAGGTGGGCATTAGCCTGAATGCTAGAGCTTTAGAAGGTTTCAACAGCAATTGTGCGGTCTCTTATGCTGAAACCATATCCCACGCTCCTCTGCAAGCTGCAAGCCCCTTGGACACGACAGATATTTCGAGGGCCCCCGAGGTATCAAGCGGGTCTAAACGTAAAAGAAAGGCCGCCAAAGTCATCAGTATTAAGAGGAAGCAACCCGCCCGGTCCAGTTCGTCCTGCTCTGAGCTCATGAATACTCCCCCCGTCTAACCCTAAGACCGCAGCTACCCAGGTGCATACCCCAGCCATTGATCCTTGCTGCTCCATTGGTACCCAGACTGAAACTGAGCTACCCTCCTCTGAGAGTCACAGCTATAGCGATTCCCTTGTTAATCGAATTGTGGACACTGTCTCTGAGCATGTAAAAAATGTACTTGACAGTTATTTCGTCAGCGTGAGGGAACATTTGTGCCTGCCCCAGCTGACGACTTTAGACACAAACTTAGTCATTCAGGACAATCCAACTGCGATTACTGCACCTGGAAGGATAGATACACCTGCATTACCCAATAACGGGTCAAACTCTGAAAGTCGCTTTTTGCCCTCTGTGCCTAATCCGAGCTCTTTAGTTAACTCATGTGATGTATGTTATAAAATCAAGCAGTGTTTTGTTCCGGAGGGGATTGGCGCTGAAATTAACATCCTTAACAACGATAGAGCTGATCTCCCATATGCTCATAAGGTGCCTTGCCCAACTACCATCGCCAGCACCCCCACTGTGGCACAAACTAACATCTCTGCTGCAGTATGTGAGGATGCCTCTGACATCGGGTCCTTGTCTGGCCCTGGTCCTGGTAGTGGGGATGTGTTAAACTTGCCGCCGGCCGCCTGCCCCTATGTAGTGGTCCTGGCTGGTGTGCCCCCCTTAAGGACAAATCAGGCTGAATCATGGGATCAACTATGCCACAAAAGTGTAGACTGGCTATCCAGACACAAAGGGTTTAGGGTGCCATTTATTAATAACATTATTATGGTACGCAGAGTTGGTTGGGTGGGGCAGTCTTTAAAGAGTATCAAGGGGATTGCATCGTCATTAACTTCCGTAACCCGTCAGTGGCCAAAGCAATCCTAACGACACATGAGGCCCCCTAACACAACCACTAGTATTCGGGCCATACCCCTGGGCTATTTTTATAACCCTTTTAAATCCACTTCGGGGGTATCAATTTCTGATGCCCCTCGGAGTGTCTCCCCTCTTTCTTTACATAATAGATTCCTGCCTCTATCGGGATTGGATAGCCAGGATTGACTACCGTCGTCACTGATAACATCGCCCTCATCAGAGCAATATTCGTCCCCAGTCATGCCTCGATCTTGTGACCCTGACACCCCAACCGTATTACACTTAGATCCCATGCTCAAAATATTGAGTTGGAATGTTGCTGGTTTAGCGTCTAAAATGAATCTCCCGGACTGGTTGGAGCTAGTTCATAAACAAGATATTGGAATGCTTCAGGAGACTTGGGCTACACGTGAGCTACTTTTGGAGGGGATTGAATGTTTTAATGTCCTAGCTCCGATCCCTAAATCTGGCCGGCCTGCGGGTGGCCTCTCAATTTGGATTAACACCATGGCAGGTGGTAGCGCAAGTGCACTTGTTACCAATAATGATACATTTCAGGCCATAATTTTTAAACAGGGGGTTTCTTTTTGTTTAATCAATTTTTATAATAATGATTTTAAGAACGTCCCAAATATGAATTTTATTAATTTGTTCAAATTCATCTCTAATCTACAGAGGTCCAAATGTGTCGTTAACTTTGCAGGAATATGTCTGGGGGGCGATTTTAATGTTAAGTTACCCGGCAGTATTTATTCCCCCATCCACCTGACCAATAATGTCTCATTGTGTAATAGGGGCGCCCAATTATTAAACCTTTTGTGTACTAATAATTTTTTAGATGTGATGGAACTTGTCGGAATTCCCAGTAGAGCCAGACACACTGAACCTACTTATAGAGGTAGGGGCTCGGCTTCCACTATTGACTTTATTTTTATCACACCCCTTTTAGTGAATAGTGTGTTAAAAGCCGAGGTAGTGCCCACAGTTCATGGGGACCATAACCCCATCAACCTAATTTTGAGTTTTCCCCGCAGGTGGACTTATGATAAAGAGAGCGGTGCCAGGGACTTATCCCCCTCTACTGATAATCTAAGATTGGTCTGGCGTGGTATAGACAATAAAGTCTTATTTGGTAGGATGGTAAGAACGCACCCTGATTTCATTGATACTTGTCTGTCCCTCAAGGAACATAATCCCGAGGCAGTTGACGCCTTCACGCAGTTATGTGCGGGCGTCAAAATTTTGCTGTCTAGGCCCCCCCAAGGAATCACATTTGGACCCTGGGTGGTTCAATGCTGATTGTTCTGCAGCTAACAGGGCACTTAGAAGGGCACTTGTCACCAAACCCAGAGATAGCTCCCTTATTAAATCACTCAGACTACGCTATAAATTAGCTATTGCTTCAAGGAAGGAGGAAATAATAAGAGAGCGCTGGGACAATATTGCCCGGGCAGCCACGCTAAAAAATGGCAAGGACTTTTGGTTAGCAGTCAAAGATATGAGGTCTTTGGGACACCCCCTGAGCACAATTAGTTGCAACATCTCCAGCGAGGCTTGGGAAGCACATTTTATGAAGATTTATTCAGCCCCTGCACCATCGCTGCTAGCTACTAATGAGTATACAACAGCTGTCAGGGTTGCGATCGACTTAGCAGAAGTAGAGGAGGCTATTGACCAAAGCATGGGCTGTAAAGCCCCTGGCCCTGACGGGTTGCCCATTGATCTTATCAAAAGCCAGTCTGACTTTTGGGCGCCTTTATTGTTGAATGTTTTTAATAATTTAACAAATTCTACTATACCTAACACTTGGTCCTCCAGTATTATTGTGCCAATTTTCAAGAAGGGGGACCGTTCCAGCCCTAGTTGTTACAGGCCGATCTCTTTGATCGACAACACGTTGAAAATTTTAGGAAGGGTCCTCTATAACAAGATCAGGTCATGGGCTGAGGATGGTCAGATTCTCCATCCCTGGCAGCTGGGGTTCAGAAGCAACATTGGCACTATTGAGCAGTGCCTCAACCTTAATCTGATCATTGGTAGATATAATGTAGCAAAAAAAGTACCAATATATCTTGCATTTATGGACCTCAGCTCGGCCTTTGACTTTGTCAATAGGTCACGGCTTTGGACCATCCTTTTAAACTATGGTCTGGACGAGTCTCTTGTACATTTTTTAGCTTACTTGCACAAAGACCTACATGCCCGGGTACGTATTAGCAGGGATGGCGCGGTATCGAAAGAAATTGAAGTTGGGAGAGGGGTCAGGCAGGGCTGCGTCTTGGCCCCCCTTTTATTCATCCTTTATATTAATGATCTGAATAAGTTTTTGGCAATACTTACCCCTGACGTTCCCTGCATTAATGGCAATAAACTCCCTGCCCTGCTATACGCCGATGATGCGGTACAAATGGCACGCACCCCAAACGCTCTCCGCATCCTAACACAGGGCTTTGTTGATTTTATGGATGGTCTGGACCTACGCACTAATTTTAAAAAATCTTTTTTAATGGCGTGCGGCTTGAAGAAGCATTTTAACACATCGATTGTTTTAGGTTCAGATAGTTTACAAAGCACTCGCACTTTCCCTTATTTAGGTTTGGTATTTGCCTCAAATGGACTGTGGACTGATCACGTGGCTTACTGCATGAGAAAGTTCTCTAACTCCACTAATACAATACTTGGCTTGCCTAAGCCCAGGAATACAGAGGTCGTATCAGCTACTGTTAAAATTTTTAGACTTCAATGTATACCAACTGCTACTTATGGTGCAGAAGTATGGGGCTCTACTAACTGTGGTAGAATTCAGGATGAAGAGAACAGATTTTGTCATAAGATCCTGGGCGCACCAATTTCCTCCTCAAAGTATGCCTGTCACTGTGAACTTAACTTGCCATACATCGAAGACTATATCAAGGCCCGCCCCGCATTATTCTGGCTCAGAATTTGGAAAAACCCTGCTGCCCAACTCACTAGGGAGATCATATCGGATTGTCTAAAATGCGATAGGGGATGGAAATACCTTGGTTGGCAGCTGTTTATAAAAGCCTAACCAGCGTGAATCACGGTCATTTATTTTCTAATCCCATAGACACTGGTATCATCAACAAGAAATCTTTGCAAATGGCTCTCTATGCTTCCTATAGGAATGTTAGACTCGAAAATGAGATTAAGAAAACATCCGTTGCTAGGTATATGCTCATTGAGAACATTTCATATTCCCCATCAAGTTATCTCCTTAAACCTATTGGCCGCTGGGAAAGGGGTTTACTCTTTCGGCTGAGGATTGATACTGTGAAGTTTATGTTATGTTTCCCTGCTGGGTATAACTCGAATCTCGATTATCTGTTATGCCCTTGTAATAGCCTACACAAACAATCTATGCTGCACTTTTTATTTTTTTGTGGTTATTACTCAATACACACTAAAAGGTTTTTGATACCATATTTTAAGGCCACATTTGTGATTGATTATAAGGTAGCACATGGGAAAATCCTTGACTTGGAAGATGATGAGCTAACCTTTCGGGTCGGTTCCTTTCTGAAAGCGGTGGTGCGCACCCGGAACTCTATGTGCCCCAGCTGAATTATGATATTTTATTTTCTTTTAATTGTAAACCCAAATTTCCGGCCACATGCACTTTGATGAGACCTCTTTTATGATGTTGTATTTACTTTTTTTATAATTGGAGGATACGCTTTTTCTTAAATATGAATTTTAAATGTCTTTTTATTGTTTGTTGTGTGCTTGTACTTTTATGGATATGTATCTGTATCTGAATAAAGATATTGATTGATTGATTGAATATTCGTTGTCAAAAAAGGATAAGTGAACATCTACAAACCTTCCCATTCGCAAAAAGGCCTCACGTCCCTATTAACCTAATGGAGTGCCTTCTCAGTAGCCGAATGTTTCGATCCACCCCCCCATACCCTACTAATTTTGTCCACACAATATGAGTACCAGCCCATGACCTTGCAATAGTTTGTAAATCTTCTTTCATAAGCTTCAAAAGACCCAGACCCGATTACTGACCTAGGTCGTCTGCCCCTCAGTCTGTAAGCAGAGTGTCCGGACACACCCAAGCAGACATGAGCTCTGATAACCAGGGCAATAACTGATTCCAATGCATACCACTCTTGCCCCACCATTTTACACTAAAACAATCAGATCTTAACTTAAGCCTAAACCAGGTCCAAAATGTTTTTTTTTTTACTTGCTTCTCGGCCCAATGCATGAAGGAGTGTCTGATTATCCATATAGAAAAAATGCACGCAGAGGCCCAGCAACGCAGCCTGCATAAAAAATGAACATATTTGAAACAATGGGAAGTATAAAAGGTTTTTATTTTTAAGAACTATCACCTAAAGAGCAGATATAATGCGAACAACAATTCGATTGCCAGCGCCCAATTTTCCTAATGCCCTGGACCGCAAAACCTAATCTGTGCACCTCCAAGGCTGGCCCGATATGAAAACAGTGAGTGCTATGTCATGAAGGATCTTTAACCAACAACCACAGTGCCTTCCGCAAGACAGTCAATAGCTGAAATGCTGTAACTCACTTGCCATCTAAATGTCTGAAAATCATCCCCGTGGTGAACCCTTCTTGTTGTTTAAAAATTGACCACTGTCCTACTGGACAAAGTGGCCCATAATTTTATTGCAGTTTGAGTACTTTACCTGCACCTCTTTGATCTGTTTTAGACCTACGTCAGAATAGAAACATCAGTTCATCTCTGCATTTAACTTTCTCATGCGTGATATCTCAAAAACTGGCCGATCTCAACATTTCAGAGACTCTAAAAGCCCCCAAAAAGCACCACAACATACATCATTTAAATAATGAACTTTTGTATGTGGAAAAACATAAACCATCTTAAAGCTGCAGAATGGAAGCAAATAGTTCAGCTGAAAATGTGTCCCTCCATTTCTGCCTATTCTCACGTTCCTCAGCCCAGTCTTGTAACATTCTCCTACCCAACTCAACTGCAGTAAGCTCATGTCCCCAAAACATTTTGCCATAGAAAACCACACCTGCCAACTTACAAGCTATGGTATCCTCAGACAAACGTCTATCAATTAAACTTAACAAACAAGTTACTTACCTTTGGTAATGCCTTATCTGGTCGACACTCTATATAGGTGCAGATTCCTTACCTTAGAATTATCCCCAGGCATCAGACTAAATCCGGTAAGTTTTCGTGAGCAGTACCCCTATGCACTGGTAGGTGGTGCAGTTATGCTCAGTGGTGTGCCGTCGGTGTCGTCTGCACTGGAAGGGACGTGCATGGTGCCTATATAGGTGCCACCCCAGTGTGTTGATGTCAGTTTCTTTCTGCTACTTTCCACACCAGGAGGGGGAGTCACTAAGAACACTGACATATGGTGTGGAAAACTAGGGCCCTGAAAGGGGAACAGCCTTGACCCTAGAAATCTTTTTGCAGAGCAGGTAGGATGGGTGGGTCAGTAAGGCATCTGCGGCTAGATATTGTCTCTACCAGACAAGGCGTTACCAAATGTAAGTAACTTGTTCATTTAATAGAGACATCTATCTGCAGATTCCTTACCTTAGAATAGATACCCAAGCAATAGCTTCCCAGCGGTGGATCTATGAACATGATCTAAGCCAGAAAGTCCTGCAGGACCGAACAGGCAAAGTGCCCATCCCGACAGACCCGACTGTCCTGGCAGTAGTGTTTGGGGAATGTGTGCAGTGAAGCCCACATTGCTGCCTAGCAGATGTCCAGGACTAGAACTCAGCATGCTAATGCAATGGTCACAGTCTTTGCTCTGCTAGAATGAGCATGCAAACCCTCTAGGGGTTACTTCTTGGCCAATACGAATCAGGTTTTAATGCAGAGCATGAACCATCAGAAGATGGTCTATTTTTTGCATGGCGTTCCCTTTCTTTGCCCTGACAACTCCCACGATGAGTTGATCGTCCACCTGGAACAGTTTTATGCAGTCAAGGTAGAACAACAATGGTCTTTTGGGTCCAGCCGGTGGAGTCTCTCCTTTTCCTTAGATGGATGAGGCGGAGCATGAAAAAGTAGGCAAAGTGATGGACTGGCCTAAGTGGAATGGGGTTACTACCTTCTGCAAGAAGGATGCTCGAGTCCGAAGGACCAGTTTTTCGGGGAACAAGGAGATGTAGGGAGGCTGAAAGGACAGTGCCTGTTGCTCACTGACTCACCGGGCAAATGTAATTCCCACCAGAAAAGTCGTCTTGATGCTAAGGAGCCTAAGAGGACAAAGGGAGTGCACATTAACGAAGTAAGACACACATTAAGGTCCCATTTAGGCATAACAAATGGAGCTGGGGGAAACATCTGTTGTAGACCTTTAAAGAACCTATTTACAATAGAGGACTTAAAGAGAAAGGGGTGATATGGCAGCCGCAGAAAGGGGGAGATGGCAGATAAATAACCCTTCAAGGTGCTCAATGCAGAACCTTCGTGGTGCTAGGGTAAGGATAAACAAAAGAACCTGGGAAAGGGGAGCAGATAAGGGATCAATCAGTTTATCAGTACACCAAGCCACAAGTTTATTACAACAGCCGGCATATACCGTCTTGGTGGAGGGATGCCAGGCTGCGAAGATAACATTGCAGACTTTGGGCAGAAGGTCGAAAGCTGTTAAATGTTGCTGCTCAAACCTCACGCATGAAGGTGGAGCGTTGACAGGTTCAGGTGGAGAACCCTCCCTTGCTGCTGCGATCCTACCAAAGGGTCAGCCTGATCAGAATACTGATGGCCATGCTCACAAGCTCAGGACACCAAACTCTCCGGGCCCAGTCCGGACCCACAAGAACAACTTGAGCCCTACCATTCCTGATTTTCTTGAGAAATTGGAGCAGGAGTGACATGGGCGGAAAGGCATACAGGAGGCCTGAGCTGCACTCGAGACAAAAAGCGTCTTCCAGCAAGAGCTGGGAAACTCCAGTGTGCAAGACTGTTGACATTTCTCATTCTCAGCAGTGGCGAACAGATCTAACCTATGCTCTCCCCACTGCTGAAAGATACCTTGCACCACCTCCGTATGGAGACACCATTTGTGATTCGCTAGGCATCTTTGGCTTAGTTCATCCTACCTGGTGTTTAGAGAGCTGAACCACCAGAGGTATGCCCTGATGGTCCCGCCATGTCCTCTTGACAAAGCGTCCACGACATCACTCCTCTGTTTGTTGCAGTAACACATGGCGGTGGCACTAGCCTCCCCTTGATGGAGGGTAGAAAGGCTTTCAATGCCAGCCAGATCACTCGGAGCTCCAATAGGTTGATGTGGAGTCCGGATTCTGCCAGAAACCAGAGGACTCTGATCTCCACCTCTCCCAGGTAGTTGTCCCATGCCAGAAGTGATACATCTGTCATTACTGTCAGATCTGGGTGGGAAAGGGAGAGGGGTCTGCCGCTGACCTAATCGCAGTTCATTAACCACCACTTCAGATCTTTTGAGGTACCCTCCAATATCTGGACCATGTTGGAGAGATTCTCCTAATGCTGCACCCACTGGAACTTCAGGTCCCACTGCACAGCCAACATATGCCAGTGGGCATGTGTCAAAAGCAGGATGGAGGAGGCCATGAGGCCCAGCAGCCTCGGAGTCAGTCTCATCAACACCCAGGCTAGAGGCTGAAACATCTGTACCATAGTCTGAATATCCTGGACTCGCCTTTTGTGAGGAGAAGCCCAAAAATGCACTGCAGCCAGAACAGCTCTGATGAAAGGGAGCATCTGAGAAGGGGTCCAGTTTGACTTCGGCATGTTGATAGTGAACCCCAGTGAGTTCCGGAGGTCCGCTGTAGTCTGGTGTTGGGAGATGACTGCCTGGGATGAGCCTGCCTTCAACAGCCAGTCATCGAGATATGGAAAGACTGACACCCCTGATCTCTGCAGATGAGCTGCAACCACCTCCATCACCTTGGTAAACACCCGAGGGGTGCAAGTAAGTTCAAAGGCTAGCACTGCAAACTGAAAGTTCCAGGCAGGATGGGGATGTGGCAATAAGGATCCTGCAAGTTCAACGCTACCATCCTGTCTCCTGGGTCCAGGGAAGACAAGACCTGTGAGAGTGTGAGCATTTTTAATTTCTCGTTTTTCATGAATAAATTGAGAAGGCACAAGTCTAGGGTAGGAAAAAGGCCTACGTCCTTCTTGGCCACCAGAAAGTAGAAGGAATAGCAACTGCAGCCTACTTCCGATGCTGGCACCTACTCTATGACTCCCTTGGCAAAGAAAGCCGCTAATTCCTGGTGGAGCAAAGGCAGATGGCCCTCCATCAGCCTAAGTGGTTGGCATGGGTGGAGGGGTAGTCACAAAGGGGAGGGTGTAGCCCCTTCGGACAATCTGGAGAATCCAGTGGTCTGATGTTATTGACCTCCAGTGGTGCGGGTGATGGCATATCCTGCCGCCCACTGGTTTCCCATGATGGTCAGTGGGCAAACTAAAGAGTCTTTGAGGCTGCGGCTGCGGCGGTGTTGGTGGACTGGGCTGACCTTTGGCTGCCTGACCCACGGGGTTTGTGGGTGGCGCATCCTTGACCACGCAGGAGCTGGGAAGCTTGCGGGCCATGGTGGCTGGGTGGGTACAGACGTGCTGGAAACCCCTTCCATGGCCACGAAAGAGACAAAATGTGGACTGGGGTTGACGGGGTCATGTAAAGGTCCAAGGACCTGGCCGTAGCTCTTCTGTCCTTGAAGTGCTCCAGCTCTGAGTCCGCCTTGTTTCCAAAGGGAAGGGAGCCATCAAAGGGTATGTCCATAAACAAAGCTTGGACATAATCTCAATAGCCAGTTGTTCTCAGCCAGGTGTGGTGCAGTAAGGCCACAGATGAAGAAACCACTCTGCCTAGCAAGTTTACCATTACCAGCCCACATCTGGTTGTGAACTTAGCAGCATCGCTGCCCTTCAGACATAGATTGGGAGAGTATGGCCCGGGCCTCCTCTGGGACCATAGGCAGCACTTGCGCAACCGAATCCCAAAGGGAATGGGAGCAACGGCCCAAAATGCATGAAGTGTTCACAGATAGCAATGCCTGGCTGGCAGAAGAAAACATTTTCTTTCCCAAGGTGTCCAGCCTTTTGGATTCCCTATCCAGTGGGATGGTAGGGAATGTGCCAGGATATACTCTGGAAGAGGAAGCTTGGACCACCAAGTTCTCCAGGGTAGGGGTCCTCTGGAGAGGTGCAATGGAGATGGGCAAGTGTCCTGTCCACAGGAGCCCCTGTGCAGGGCTTGGACCAGGCACTGAGCAGGATGTATGTAAGGGCTTAATTAAATGGAAGAAGCTGTTCTGAAGGAGTGACGCCAGGTTCAAGCACCTTCGTCAAGACATTAGTGTTGACAGCCAAATAGGGCAACTGAAGGTCGAGGACCTTGGCTGCTCTCCTCACCACCATATCAAATGTGACACCCTCCTCAGTAGCCATGGTAGGAGGAGAGACTAAGCCAGTATCTGGGGAGGTGTCCAGTTCACTGCCTTCTGTCATTTCCTCACACCAGTCCATGTTTGGGTCTAGGGGATGGCATGGTATTCTTCAGGGTCCAGTGGCCCCTCCCAATCTTACCCAAGTCCTAGCCTATAAGAATAGGGCTCAAGCCCCAGTCCATAGGGAATGGCTCTTGGCACCAGAGTCGGTGTCGGTCGATGCCCTTCCGGCTCCGTGTCATAGTCGGGGATAAGAATGGGGACAGTGCTGGAGGGTGGCAGCAGCACTGGGAGAGTCGACAGTGGGACCAGCGTTGGGGAAGGTCAAGGTGGTACAACCAGTGGCTTACAGATCCATCAGTGTATCCAAGGGGCCCGACTGGAGCAGAGAGCGAATTTGCTAGCGGTGAACCAGAAGGGGCCCTTCCCGAACCCATGGGGCCTAAGGCACTCCGGCTGGTATGGGTCACCCGAATATGAGGTGCGCGATCTCATAGAATTCTCGAGTTGGGTGGCAGACACTCCTTGCTACCCATGGCACTGCTTTTATGACCCCTGGCCTCAGAGGTGGCAAAATCAGTGCCTGGAACACAGGGGCAGCTCTTCCTAATGGACGCTGGTTGGAGCTCCACTTGCCTGGCTTTAGCTGAAATATGACCCTATCTGGAAGCTAAGGTAAGTAAAAAATGCTGTTAAATGTATGTTGTATGCATGCTTGCAGCTGAGAGTGCGTTTACGTGAGTGAGAATGTGTGAATGTGTTAGTACGTGTAAGCATGTGTGTGTGAGTGAAAGTAAAGGTCATATGGCGTGCGATGTCACTGCTGCTACCCCAGGCATTTTGGTGAAGTGATGTCCTTCCCGATTCCCTCCAATCAGTTGTACTCCTGACGCTGTTAACTAATTCCCCCCTAAACCTAGAAAACTGATGAACATCTATCCATTCACTCTCAGGTAGAGAAAAAACTCCATACTTCCCCTCCTCTATCCCTGCTGTGTGCTGTCAACCCAGACCTTCCGGGGTAACTTGTGACGAAATCAGTATCTGTTGTCTTGTTTCCTTTTTGGCCAATTCTGAGCTACACTCTTTTAACCTGCCTGGAGAAGATCATGTTGAAAGAACTGTATCCTGGCCCATATATATAGTTGGCGATGTCTCCTGCAGCTGCTCTGCAGTCCCGGGTGTATCCTGCGATCCCTCATGGGTGAGGACTGAGTTTCTAGATGTGCAGCGCCTCCTGGTCGGTGTGCTGTGGAGTCATGCACGATGACACGCTGGCTGCCAACCGACCAGCTCCATCGCACAAGGCCCTACAGGCACAGACAACATGTGCCACCATATTCCTCAAAGCTTGCCTCGTGCACCAGAAGTGCTCCCACTGTGGGCCCCTTGGGAAGTCTCTATGTTGGGGAGGACCGCAGAAGCTCTCCACACTCTCCCCCGGCCCTAAATCTGAGCAGCTGCTGGCTTCTGGCACACCGGTAAGCCTAAGTAAAACTAGTACTTCCAATGAAATATACACCACCAGAAAAGCCAAAAAAATTTAAACTACCCTAATAGGACCACAGCCAGCAGCAAGTGAGGTAACAACTGACCTCACCAATACCAACTGCCACCCTTGCCCCATCCCATCACCCAAACTGACCAATACAGGGACCTCATGGTCCCTGGCATGCTCCACTTACCCGCAAACCCTGCAGGCATATTTGTAAACATCTCTCCACCAGGGAACCCATTTGCCAGTTGTGTGTGTGTGTGGGTGTGTGTGGGTATGTGTGTGTATACAGAACATGAAAAGTACTTTCCATAATATATATATATATATATATATATAAATAAATATATAGTATATATATATATATATATATACTCGAAGGACAAGGAATCCGAAAATAAAGATTGCACGAGCCCACACGATCAAGGTTATATATTATACATATTCACTTAAAAAAACAAAGTTTACAGGGACGTTATAGTTAGGTTCACATTTTAGCCACAAAACACCATAGAAATTCAGCAGTTATACTTCTAGTTATATTTATATTTATACTTTATTAAGAAACTATAACTCGTCGCCTAAAGTTACTTAACGTGAACCTAACTATAATGACCCTGTAACCTTTGTTTTGTTTCTGTGAATTTCTATGCTTTTTTAACGTAAAGTAATATATATTTACCATACCTTAACACAGCAGGGGAATGGATTAATGAAATCCTAGCAGTCATCTTGTTAAGTGTTTATTTATTTTATTATGCCTAGTTTTTTTTTTTTAATTCTTCAATATGTTTCAATCTGTTACAAGATGGCCGACGCGTTGCCATATGAGTTTAATACAGCTCTGCTGACATATGATTTCTACAATATAAAGCAGCTAATTTGAGATAAAAAATGTATTTTAATTTATACATCAGTCTTACATTTCCCCAGGCACAATATACACTATTGCATTATATGTTATGAAATATTCAATTTTGTTCAACAATACCTCTGATTTTCACAGCGGGAGCCATATTTGTGCTTCGGTTTGCGGATTCAGCAAACTATAGCACACGTGTGGAGCGGTGAGAGCTGAACGTTTGAAGCTCCAAAGTATCGCATCAGTGCTATGGCAGATGAGGATATAGATGCGAGATTAAGGACAGAAGAGGGGCTGTTTAAGGATGGTCCCATGTAAAGATGAAGTCCAATGCAAGTAATATAAATAAAATTGGTAGTTTATTCAGGTCCAGCACAGTACATTCGACTGCACAAGAAGAAATCTCCTCAGCTTCTGCTGCATGGAACGTGGAATCACCATAGCAACAGATTACAGATAGCAATTCAAACATAAGTGACTTGTATAGAAATAACTTAAAGAGACAGGAGAAAGAAGGAAGAAGAATATAACACATCTCACCCCTTAGAAATAAACAAAGAGAAAAACAAATTAAACATAATCCCTGAATTTTACAGGAGGACTTGCAATTCTCCCGCTCACTTTAACTCTTGAAGCTACCGAATCAATCCCAACAGAATTATTCAAAGAATTCCCAGAGTTTTCACCCACACAACGGTCATCAGCATTGCTAGGAAAATTTGTCCTAGGAAAATTTGTCCTCACAGAGTATTCTTCACCATTCATAAAGTCCCGGCATTCACAATTAATTCCAGAGCGACACTTGACAACACGTCTTACATTCCACACTTTACCATCATGGGTCACAATACTGTTTAAATTGACTTTAACAACTTTCCGCGCTGGACCATACTTGGAGGTCCCCTTAGCAATGATTCCAGGCTTAAGTATCCACACCCAATCGCCTACAACAAAAGTATGAATCTTCACCTTCCACCTTGAATCATAACTTTCCTTCATTTTATCCTGGTGATGTTTCACCTTCAGAAATGTACTTTGCAAATCATCAGTCACTATTCCTGCCATTTTCTTCTTTATCTACCATGGGCACAACTTAGAAACAGGTTCTCTTCCCCTCAAAAGGCGACACGGACTAAGTTCTATGACAGAATGAGGAGTAATCTGATACATCCAAAGCCTCTCCCTCAACACTGTCTTCCACTCTCTACCAGACTTACAGGCCCATTCTACACAATCCTTGAGAACACGAATAAATCTTTCCACTTGACCATTGCCTTGTGGTTCATAAAGAGGGGTAGTGATGTGCTTAATTCCACACAATTGAAGAAAATCTTCCATCTCATGTGGCTTTAATTGCACACCATTGTCAGTTTTAAGACCTCAGGACTTCCCTCACGTGCAAACACCTCTCTAAAGAATTTAATGATAACTTGTGTGGTAGCGTGAGAGACAAACCTAACTTCTGGCCATTTAGAGTGATAATCAATCAATACCAGGGCAAAGCGAGCATCTTGTGGCAAACAATAAAAAGGACCAGAAATGTCAAAAGCCATTTTCTGCCAAGGGCTTTTGGGCCAGGGAACAGGTATTAAAGGTGCAGGGTAAGATTTTAGCATCTTGTCGCTGCTGATACATTTAGAGCACTCTCTCACAACCCTGTCAGCCATCTGATCCATGCTAGGCCACCAAAAACTTGATCTCACTAATCTTTTGATTGAGGACATTCCAGGATGACCTTCATGGGCAAGCCTAAGAATCTTATCTTGCATACGTTCTGGAGGTACACACTTACCACTTTTAAAAATAAAATCACTTTCAACCTCCAATTCACTAGACACTTGCTGAAAAGGCCTTAGTTCTGCGGGAACTTCGCTAACTTTAGGCCATCCTTCCAAGATAAACCGTTTTAACAGATTCCATCTGTCATTTCCAGTAACACTGCTTCTCCATGAATCTTCAGAAATAGCAGAAAATTCCTCTGCCACGTAATCACTCACAGATGCAACAAACTCAATATCATCATTCATCACAGACTTTTCTTCACCAGGACAAGGTAAACGGGAAAGACAGTCAGCCGTCACATTGTTTTTTCCTGGCAGATACTCCACACCAAAGTTATATTCTTGTAATCTAGACATGAGCCTGCTTATGCGTGCAGTGGCATTACGACCACCACCAGGTGACAATATAGATACCAAAGGTTTATGATCTGTCCTAAGTAGACACCTGTTGCTCCATAAGAAATTACGAAAATGCTCAATGCCCCATACACAGCTCAGGAGTTCTTTTTCAATGACAGAATACTTCCTTTCTGTGTCACTAAGGGTGCGAGAGGCAAAGGCAACACACCACTCATCCTTACCACATTTCTGGGACAAAACACCACCTACACCATACAAACTGGCGTCAACTGTGACAATGCATAACTTGTTCACACAGAAGGGTTTCAAGGTAGGTGCTTGCGCAATTTCATCTTTGATCTGTTAAAATGCATCTTGTTGTCTTTTACTCCAACTGAACTCTGTCTTTTGCCTGGTGAGTTCCCTAAGAGGTTCCATCTTGGTAGCAAACCCCTTAATAAACTTACTGTAATATTTGCACAACCCAGCAATAGACAGTAGTTTCTCTTTGTTGTCTGGGGCTGGAGCTTTCACAATGGCATCAACGAGAGATTTCTTTGGAACCACACCATTACCAGAGAGAGTGTGTCCCAAATGCTCAACTGAATTGCAAAACATCTTACATTTGGTCTCTTTGAGGGTTAGACCATGGGACTCCAAACATTTGCAAACTTCTATAACATGTTCCTTATGTACATCATGACTGGGGGAAAACACAAGAATGTCATCTTGAAAACATTTTACAAAAGAATCTTAGTCCTTGAAATATGATGCATAGCTCTCTGAAATACTGACACCGCAGAGGCCAAACCAAAAGGTTTTCTCTTATACTGGAAAAGCCCCTGTGGTGTAAGACACTCCGTAAATTCTTTAGAATCCTCAGTCAAAGCAATTTGATGGTATGCTGAGCGCAAATCGAAAGTGGAAAACACTTTGGCTCCCTCCAACATGCACACCACTTCATTAATATTAGGCAACGGGTGACAGTCTATCACAAAATTTACATTTAACGCTCTCAAATCCACACAGAGCCTCAAACTTTTGTCAGCCTTCCTGGCTAAGACGATGGGAGAAACCTACTCTGATGATTTCACTTCTTCAATGATGTCATCATCTATGAGATTCTGCAACAAAAGTTTGAGATCTTCCCTCACATTCACAGGGACGTTCCTAAGCTTCTGCTTGACTAGAACCGCTCCTTTCTTTAACTTAATCTTATGACTGAAATTATTGAGTTTGCCCAGACTCTTTGAAAATACCTTGGGAAAGGCACCAATGACTTCACTTATAGTCTCGTTCTCAATCAAACCTTCTGAATGCACCAAAACCGGATCGAAAATTCTAGGATTAAGAATTATACCCAAACTCCACTGATCCTTCCAGCCCAAAACATTCACACCTTTGACTGCAACATACAACTTCACACGCGCAACACACCCCTTGAATTCCATGTCGACTTCTGCAAAACCTTCCATGTCAATAGTGGTCCCATCAAAAGCTTTAGCAATGATGTCAGATTTTTTAAATTTTTTTGAGACTTAGAACTCCCCTGAAGCTATCAATAAACTACGCTTTAGTAATTATTGTCCAAGGCAAACCCGAATCAGCCATGAGTTCTATAGTTAAGCCAAGAACATGCACAATACATTTGGGGGGTCTCAAACAGAACTCAAAGTTCTCGGGACATCCATCATCTGTAATCAAAACCACAATGCCTCTGTTATTGCCATTCATACTATCATCATAGTCATCTTCATTCAAATAGGAGATTTTCCCTTTACTGGAGCTTCCCCCATAATTACTTCTGCAAACACTGGCAAAATGCCCACGACGTCTACACTTCTTGCATTCTTTACCCAACGCAGGACATCTAGGAAAAGACCCCCCATGATTGACACTTCCACATCTAAAACAGTGAAACTCTTAGTCAAATCTCTTAAAATTTCGTTGACTACTAGTTCCACTGCGAGATGATTCAGGCTTAACAGCGCAAACATCTTCAACCTCGCCCTTTCCTTCTTTATCCACCAACTTCATCCACTTTTCAGACTGTTCCATGGCTTTAGCAGTTGTAATGACATCTCTTAAATTTGGATCACCCATAATCCATAGTTGTTCTTGGATTTTCTTGCTTTTGACATGAACAATGATTTGGTCTCTGATCATTTCATCGGTGATGGGTCCAAAATTACAGTTTACAGATAGAGAACGTAAAGCTGTGAGAAAATCATCAAATGTTTCGGAATCAACTTGAGCCCTTGTATAGAATTTAAATCTCTTTAGAGCGATATTAGACGTAGGTTTAAATCTCATTTCAATGCGGGCCATGGCATCTTCAAACACGTTCCTATCACCACTGCCATCAGTTTGAGGAAGGGTTCTAAAAACAATTTGACCTTCTGACCCTAGAGAATACAGAAGAATGTTTTTTTTCTTTCAGCAGGAAGTCTTTCCCCATCAATAGCCTTAAGGTAAGTAAGGAATTCCTCTTTCCACCTCGTCCAAGGAATGGGAGGCTCACCCTTGCTTTGAAGGACTTTATCGGGAGATTCAAACTGCATCATGAGGAATTATTTATATGTTCAAAATAATTTATAAAGTGGAATAAAAGTAAGTGGAATAAAAGTAAGGCCACAATATTTTAGAGGATCATGTTGTTTTCATTAATAAAACGGACCAAAATAACGGTGCTTAAAACTTTCACACTTACTTGGATGATAAATCTTCCCTTTACGATTTAGTTGTATTGTTAATGTTTATTTTAAGCAAACAAAACGTTTGTAGGAATTGGGCATGAGGCTTAAACAGGACAGCTGGTGCGCTGACACCCCTCCGCGAACAAATTCTCAGAGATGCCGAGAAAAGCTGCCAAGTGCACCAGTGAAGCTTCCGTGTAGATGGCTGTAAAGGAGACTAAGATCTGAAGAAAAATAACAAGATGGCGGCCCACGCATGCGTGAATACGTCATACGCAACGTGCCGCGGGGACGCAGAGTTCAATTACCGAAGATTCCAACTGGAGGGCGCTTGCATTGCTTTGCTCGCGGAAGAAAATTCAAACACCAACAGGAGCGCGAGCCCGGTTGCGAGCCGTCCAAAGGTAAACAATGCGAGTTAAAGATGAAAGGTAAAATGTTACCTTTTTCGATTCCGGTTGCGATGTTCCGAAGTGGCACTGTGAAACTTGTAGTACTCCGCTAAAGATGCTGTGGCGCTTTTATGTTGAGAAAAGTCTCAAATTCAGGAAACAGCATAAAGTTCACTGTGTGTTGATAATAGTAAAAAAAAAACACATCCAAAAGGAAAGTTTGCATATCCAGTATAGCGTAGTACACGTAGAAAGTGTATGCTAGTAGGGAGAAGTAGGTTTCAGGAATATGGAAAATCCTAAAAAAAAATCCACAAGGGTTCTTATCCTTTGAAGACAGGTTGCTCCTGTGCTGAGAAATGTAGCAGACAAGTCTTCAATCGTCGCCAAAATTGTAAAGATGAAGTCCAATGCAAGTAATATAAATAAAATTGGTAGTTTATTCAGATCCAGCACAGTACATTCAACTGCACAAGAAGAAATCTCCTCAGCTTCTGCTTCATGGAACATGGAATCACCATGCACCACAGCAACAGATTACAGATAGCAATTCAAACATAAATGACTTGTATAGAAATAACTTAAAAAGACAGGAGACAGAAGGAAGAAGAAGAATATAACATCCCAGCAATGAAGAGGCAGCTGGGCCATCTAAAGGAGATACAGACAAAAAAGAAACATTTTATACTCTAAGCCACAGATGGGAACGACTATCAAAGGCTGAAGTATCAAAGTGGTGGGAGGTTCAATCTTTCAAACGCTATGTCGAAGTGGGCAGAGTACCCAGAGGGCTCAGAATCATGATAACTCCCACATACGAGAACCCACATCCAGAGCTAATCAAAGAGTGGGCAGAACTGAATGCAGAAAGTTCAAGAAAGATGACGTTGCTGCTAATTAAATATGCTAGCATCGATAGAGACAAGCTCTTAGAACAAATAAAGGAAACAACTAGCCAACTTCATCTATCAGCAGAGAAGGATGATGCAGTATTGAAATTTATTAAGGAAATGAAAGAAAGGATAAAAAAACACGAAGAGGTCATAACAGCTAGAAAAGCCCACAAAGTTCAACGTGACAGGAAGGACTATGAGAATGGTAGAATCTATACCTTCTCAAGAAAATACGACAATATCAGGAGGGAAAGACTGGAGATTACCAACAAGATCAGACAGGAAATGTCCATCAGTGATCTTAGCTCAGACACTGGATCGGAGTCTGAGCGGGAGGGATCGACCGAATGCGCAAGGATCACAACAGTACAAGATGAATTTCGTTTTTTACATCTGGGTCGCTACACAAACCACCGCTCACAGGCCCAACAAAGAAGAGGAGCCAGAGGAGGGGCAATGGGAAAACAGAAGGGGTGGTAACAAGGAGCCACGGCAAAAAATGATGGAGACCAACACGGTAATTAACTTAAATTCTAATGTCCTTACACCGGAAGATCAGCAAGTTTTAAACTTGGGTGTATCATATTTTTCAGATGCTAAATTTAATTATGACCAAACCATAATTGACGTATATCAATTTACACGTAAACTCAAGTTGAGAAAGTTTTTCAAACAACAATCAAGTTATAAGTCCCTGACTATTGATATCCATCAAGAAAGCAACTTAACAGCATTGGATGTTAGTCTTATGAGAGTCCTAAAGGAGTTGAAATCAGAGGGATGTAGTGAATCAGATAATCCTATGGAAAGTATAACACAAACCGCAGGGAGTGTGGGCACAGTTGAGTCCCCCTCCAAGCCCAAATCTAAATTCAACCCAACCCTCCCGCACGTCAACATTGATTCTTTCAATGAGAGCATCATAATGGAAATTAAAAAAATCAAAAGAAAGGAACTACAAGAAAATAAGAAACTCTCCTCTTGGAATACTCAGTACAATAGAGTGATTGCGAAATGGGCAAATGAAAAAGATTGTGTCATTCGCAATGCCGACAAGGGAGGTAATGTGGTGATCTGGCCAACTACTATGTACTTGGATGAAGCCTTACTTAAAGCAATTGAGTGATATTACCTGTTACCAAAAAAACTCTTGGGTAGATTTTTTTGAACATTTGGCGAATTGGCGAGACAACAATCTTCTTAGATTGGATGAATACAGTTTCCTAACAGTTGAACATCCCAGAATTCCGATCTTATACTTATTACCACAAATACATAAAAACAGAGAATGCCCACCAGGAAGGCCTATATTCTCAGCCATAGGCAGCCTTTTTGAAAATGTCTCTAGGTATGTGGACTACTATCTACAATCGATAGTGAAAGACCTGCCCTCATACATCCAGGACACTTCAGATTTCCTTAAGCATGTATTTAATGTACATTGGGAGGAGGACTAGCTCATGGTCTGTTCAGATGTTAATTCTTTGTACACAAGCATCATGCCATGAGGATAGCTTGAAAGCAGTCCAGCAAGTTTCAGACCAAGAGAGCACACAGAGAACAATGGCATGTTGCTAAAAATGATCACTTGGTGCCTTAAAAGTAACATCTTTCTGTTCAAAAACACACTGTATAGACAAATTCAAGGGTCGGCGATGGACACCTGCTTCGCCCCCAGCTATGCAAATTTGCATATGGGCTGGTGGGAGGAGCAGGTGCTACGTAGCCCTGAAATAGAAGAATGGTCAGCACATATAGTTATGTGGCTAAGATATATCGATGACCTGTTTATACTATGGAAAGGGGACACAGGAACAGTGGAAAGGTTTGTTAGGAGTATCAACAACAATAAGTTAAATCTGTCATTTACGAGTCGTATCAGCAATATCAGCATTGATTTTCTAGATGTCAGACTTGAGGTGACAGTTTCATGTCTCAAAACATCTGCCTTCAGAAAACCCACTGCAGGCAACACTACGCTACATGCAAATAGTGCTCACCCCATTCCACTTACAAACAGCATACCATATGGTGAACTACTTAGGGCCAAGAGGATCTGTGGCTCCAGGGATTCATATGTGAGAGCGGAAGAAGAGATCTGTAACAGATTAAAACAAAGAGGCTATCAACAAGTAGTACTAGAGAGTGCTAAGGCAAAGGTTAGCAAGACTAACAGAACTGATTTGCTGTTCAAACATGGTCAATCTAGGAGGAGACAAGAAAATGTAAGTAGATTTATCACCACTTACAACACTAAACATAAAGAACTCAGACAAGCCCTCAACAAACACTGGTATTTAGTGAAAAGAGACCCAGTGATAGGAGGAGACACCAGTACAAAACCTAACATAACCTATCGTAGATCCCCTTCTATGAATAATAAGGTAGTGAAAACCACTATTGATACAAGCCGTATGTGGTTAAAACCAAACAAAGGTTTCAAAAGTGCGCTAAATGCAAGGCCTGGTAACATGGTAGGAATTTGACTGATATAAAAACACACTTGGGGGAAAGGTTAGTTGTCTCCAAACCGTTGAATTGCAAATCAGATTTTGTAGTCTACTTGCTAGAATGCCCCTGTCCCAAAAGATATTTAGGGAGCACAAACCTTCAGGCCCACAAACGCATCCTACAACATCTGAGAGCAGCAAAGAATTTGGATATGACCTACCCAGTGGCAAGACACTTTAGGGAATACCATAACAGTGATCCAACAGCACTCACTTACAGTGTCCTAGATCAGGTAGTAAAACCCATCAGGGGAGGAGATAGAGAGAGAGCCATCAGACAACAAGAGTGCAGATATATTCTGAGAATGGGCACTAAGGAACCCATAGGCTTGAATATCGACGAAGAATTATATACTTTCCTGTAAATTTTGTATATGATGTTTTTGAATCTCTCTGCTTCTTTAGCCTGTCCTTGAATACTCGCAATATTGTGTAGAGTTTTAACTGTTTTTAATGTATTTGCAGTCTTTTCAGCAGCAACATAACTAATATCTCTATATTTGTTCATTTTTAGGGTGTTCAAAGAGGATACCGTGACATAAATGCAATAGAGCTGAGATATCTTTTCTTCTTTATATTCTTTTTGATCTTTCTTTCAGTATTTTGCCATCTATTTTCATAGTCATGGTTGTCGTCCTTCACCCAATGGGGCGCAAGTCTATAATTTAAGATGGGTAATATGGACAACACGAGATTTGTACTGGCTGAGTGAACTGCTTAGACACTAAGAAATTATTTTTTGTGTATACTGTCCATGTATACTCTGCCCAATGGGGCTTAATATTTAACAAAGTGTTGTCCTTTGCCCAATAGGGCACAAACCTATTATCTAAGATGGGCATTATGAAAAATACAAGATCTGCACTGGCAAATTGAACCGCTTAGATACTTAGGGGCCGATTCCGATTTCGGCCGGTAGGGCACCGAATCGGATTCGGCTTAACCGGATCCGATTCGGAGCCCTCTTTCCCGACCGATTCGTACGTGCGTCCGGCCGAGCGAGTACGATGCGAGCGCACGCGAAATCACCGACCGACTTGTTCGGGGGTCCGAAGCGCTCCGACCAACTCGCACGGACACGACTTGCACCGCGCGATGGAGACGTTCCCCGGCCGGGCAAGTACGATGCGCGCCGCGAGCAGTCCGACTGACTCGCGCCGTCCGGCTCGAAAGAGCAGTCGGAGCTGCACTTTGGGGGTCTGTGTCGGACCCCCCTGTATGTGTAGCCACGCGAGTCGCACACAGGGGGGACCCATGGGTACCCCCTACCTGTGCATGTACGCCGCGAATCGCTTTGAGGCGTACCCGCTGTAGGGGGCACCCTTGTTCGCCTCGCACCCATTGGGTCAATGGGAGCCCGCGTACGCGTTGTACGTCCGGCTCCCATTGACTCAATGGGAGTCCGACCGACTCGAGTCCGATTGCATGCGTGCGCATCGTACTCGTTCGGTCGGACTGCCAGAGTCCGATTCGGTCGGAAATATCTCCGGGTCCGGCTCGGTCGGAGAGATTTCTGGCCTGAATCGGAATAGGCCCCTAAGTTATGAATTGTTGAGTTTATTTAGCCCAGTGAGGCCCAAATTCCAATTTTATTTTGGATGAATTTGTTGATGATTTTTTAAATGGATTAATGAAATCCTATCAGTCATGTAGTTAAATGTTTATTTATTTTATTGGGCCTAGGGTTTTTTTTTTAATGCTTCAATATGTTTCAAACTGTTACAAGATGCCTGACGTGTTGCCATATGAGTGTCAGGAACCGAACCAGGAGGCTGCAAGAGACCAGCCTAGTGAGTGCCATCACTACTTCTGGCAGGGAAAGACATAATCTATCTTGGACTGAGCTTATTCATTTGCGCTCCACTAAGATGGCTGAGGGCGCTGAGGTCAGCGCTTCAGACCTTCCTGTTTTGAGCGCGAGACCCTGAACTTCACTCTAGGCACGCGCTCCCCCGCAGCGGCTTCCACTTCACCGAAGCCGTTGGAGAAGGAGCAGCTTCTGCGTCACCAGCGTTTAGAGTTAGTGTAGAAGAGATATTTCATAGCATTTAACGGCGGTAGCTTAGGAAATACTACGCGTCGGGCAGAATTAAATATTTCCAGAATCCAGAGACTATTGTCCGCGACTCCGTTTGACCTTCCAGTCATTCTCTGAGCATCCTATCTTCGAGAGAAAGAATTTCCAGACACGCAAGTACTGTTAAAATAAAGGTTAAAAGCGAGTCCCTGTCTTCGAGAGAAAGAATTTCCAGACACGCAAGTACTGTTTAAAATAAATGTTAAAAGCGAGTCTCACAGAATAATTTACTCACCAGAAAGTCTTGTGTCAGCCCAAGCTTTCTGCAGTTCTTGGCACCTGTAAAAGAAGAAAAGAAGAGAGTTTAGTTTTCAGTTGTTATAAAGAAATATTGTTTCGCAATTAAATATACTTACCAAGAATTCTTGTGCTAACCAAGCATACTGCATTACTTGAGTTCCTGTAGAAGATAAGAAAGAAGGTTTAGTTACTCAAATAGTTTAGCTCTTGCTAAAGATTTGGTTTGTTGTAATATAAGCAGTCAAGTTAGTTTTTTGTTAATAAACATTACGCATTGAACTAGACAACGACAAAGTGGCAGAGTCCAGTTAAAAGGGTATGAACGATAATTACAGAGAAAAATACACAGCTAATTATTAAGAATTGCCTAATACTGAGTGAATGTTGTTTGTATTTTAAAGGTGTTAAATAAAAGAAAGCTCATCCTTTAACACTATAGAAGAGAGGCATAGCCCAATCTAAAAAAGGGTACGTAAATCAAGGAACAGGAAGTTCATAGATTGAATGTTAAAAAAGATTGCTTGGACCTGAGTAGTTTGTTTATTTATGTTACAGTGTCCATATACTGAAACGCAAGAAGAAAACTAGAGGTAGCGGTTCAGAGAAGGCACCCAAGATAGAAGACGAGGCTGTCTCTTCTTTATCCCATCCCCCTTTCCCCCCTGGGAGTTTCTTCATTCTTCCTAGGAAAAACTCTTTGGGAGCGTGGAGGGAAACTCAGGAAGGCATTGGGAAAAGTCATCATTCTGCTCCTGTGAAGTACCGGGGAAACTTCAAGTAAGACTCTTGACAATGAGTTTAATACAGCTCTGCTGAGACATGATTTCTACAATATACAGCAGCTTATTTGAGATTGAAAATTTATTTTAATTTATACATCAGTCTATGGAATAATGCAATATTACATTTACCCAGGCACAATATACATTATTGCATTATATGTTATGAAATATTCAATTTTGTTCAACAATACCATGTGAAGTTAACATGTGGCCGACGTGTTTTGAATCTAGTGTCATCAGTGGCAAAGCCGTTTTCTATGTTTGTGCAACTCAATTATTCAAAATGACTGCTGTACTGGCTGCCAAACGTCATGAACAAGGCGTGTAAAGCCAAAACGCGTAGACGTTTGTCTGTGATATGCGTTATTTGCATTTTTTAATAAATTTTCCGCACCACAGGAGTGCCGTCTCTGAGATATTCTTTTTGGAGCAGTTTTATAATATTATGCATCAAGGCGCGGACTCTAACGTGCACCCGTGGCGGTCTGGCATCACACCAGTAGGTAGTTATAGTTAGGACCTAGCTTCCATAGGAAAAGCGTTTTCTGATTTGCAAATATCTTTGGCACCGTTTGCCGAATCTTTACAAAATTTTCAAAACTAATGGTTTGCTCAGGTCAGCTCCTGTCTTGAAAGTTTCGGGTGATTCGTCAAGCAGGGGCCGAGAAAAAAGGGGGGTCCCAGAATGCATTTTCTCCATGTTAATTTCCATTGGAAGCTTTAGACAAAGCTACAGCCCGAATTGCTGAACGGAATTACACCAAATTTGGCAAAAAGGTAGGTCTTGGTTCAAAAAGCGTTCTTTTTTTTAAATGGTGTAAATCCGTTCAGTAGTTCCTGAGAAATTTAAAAATAAAAAAAATTGATATCTGGTGGCCGAGGAGGAACCCTCCCGATCACAAGCTTCATTTTGATTGGCTGCCAACACTCCAAACTAAGAAGTTTTGGCAGCCATCTTGTGACTCGGTAAAACCGAGTCACAAGAAAAAAGGTAAAAAAAAGTGTTAAAAATGAAGAAAAGGGGGCAGGGTAGAAACACCCTGACACCCTAGGCCTGCTCAGGGACCCCCAGGGCCTAAAAAAATCTTTTTTTTTTTGTTGGCGGAATTTGCGCTGGGTTCGTGAATCCCGCCGAGAAAATAAAAAAAAACAAAGTGCGGGGCAATAAGTAAAATATATGAAGGAGCCCGCGGGTGCCCCCGCAGCCCTGGGGACCACCATCTCCCTGGGGCTTTTGAAAGATTGTGGGGGGGCACACAGCCCCCCACAGTCCCAGGGACTGCCACCTCCCTGGGGTTTAAATTATAAATATTAAGTGTGGGGGGGCTCCTAGCCCTCCCACACTGCCCCGGGGACCACCACCTCCCCGGGGCAATTTTAATTAAGGGCGGGGTCCGTTGCGGACCCCCGGGGACCACCACCTCCCCGGGGCTATTTTCACATTGGGAGGGGGGCCATGCGGCCCCCCTCCTGGAGCCCTCTATGGCCCTGGGGACTGCCACCCCCCAGGACCGGCTCCGGCAATGTCCCAGGGTGCCCACCCCCGGGACATTGCAGTTTGCAATGGCAGGGCAGGAGCTGTGCTTCTGCCCTGTCATTGCAAACTCTGCTTTGCTTCATGGAAGTGAGAGCAGAAAACCTGCTCTCGCTTCCACAAAGCAAAGCAGAATTGCTTTTGGACAAGGGGAGCTGCATGTCAGCAGCTCCCCTTGTCCAAAAGCAATGGCGGCTCCTGCAGGAGGCGAGGAGCCGGCTGGGACCACGGGGGCATCGGGGCTCCCCCGCGATCCACAACGTAAGGCTAAGCCCCGGGGTATGGGGTCCCGGGGCCATAATTGGCCTCAGGAGGGGGCCACGCGGCCCCCCTCTACAATAAAAAAAATCAAAGCTGGCCAGGCCCTGGGGGATAGGGTCCCCAGGGCAATAATTGGCCTCAGGAGAGTGCCACGTGGCCCCCCTATACAATAACAAAAAATCAAGGCTGGCCAGGCCCTGGAGGATGGAGTCCCTGGGGCCAATAGTGGCCCAGGGAAGGGAGGCCACGCGGCCCCCGTCCTGAAAAAAGAATTATTAATATTTTTTTAAACGAGGCAATGCCCCGGGGATGGGGTCCCCGGGTCTGAAAAAGGCCTCAGGAGGGGGTCCGCGCGGCCCCCCTCCTTTAAAAAAATTAATAAAATATGTGACCATGCCCCGGGGGATGGGGTTCCTGGGGCCGAAATCGGCCTCAGGCGGGGGGCTGCGCAGCCCCCCTCCGCATTTAAAAAAAAAAAAAATGAATAGGGGCAGGCCCTGGGGGATGGGGTCCCCAGGGCCCAGAAAATATTGAGAGAAAGGGGGCCACACAGCCCCCTTTCCAACCCCCCAAAAAAGGAAAAAAGACGGCACCTTGCCGGAGGCCCCCCCACCTGCACCACTCTGCAAACGTGCCTCCTGGCGCATTCTGGGTTGGGGGATTAAGTTGCCTAGAATCTTACGGGTCCTTAGGGGCCAACTAGCCCACCTGGTACCTCCAGTAAGCCCCACACAGTGGGATTGCTGAGAGGTGGTCCGAGGCCATGCCCCTTTTTACACCACTCTGCAAACAGGCCTCTTGGTGCACTGCTGGTGGGGCGATGAGGTCCTCTTGTGTCCTGAGGACCTCAGGACTAAGGTGGACTTCATCCTCCAAGCAGCAGTGCATTAGGAGGCGTGTTTGCAGAGTGGTGTAAAAAGTGGGCATGGCCTCAGACCACACTCAGCAATCAAGCTGTGTGGGGCTTACTGAAGGTACCTGGTGGGCTAGTTGGCCCCCAGGGACCCTCAGGAGGCTAGGGGACTTTATCCCCCAACCAAGAGCACGCCAGGAGGCGCGTTTGCAGAGTGGTGGACAAAGGGGGCATGGCCTGTGTCCACCTGTCAGCAATCCCACTATCAGGGGCATGCTGGAGTTATCAGGTAGGCTAGTTGGTCCCTAAGGACCCCCAGCAGCAAAGTGGACTTTAATCCCCATCCAAGAGCACGCCAGGGAGTGCGCTTGCAGAGTGGTGGGGAAAGGGGGCGTGGCCTGAAATGAGAACTTAGCAATGCTGTTGTGTGGGACTTGCTGGAGTTAATAGGAGGGGTAGTTGGCCCCCAAGGTTGTCCTTGGGGGCCAACTACCCCTCCTGTTACCTCCAATAAGTCCCACACAGTGGGATTGCTAAGAGGTCTTCGGAGGCCGCGCCCCCCTTTCTCCACCACTCTGCAAATGCACCTCCTGGCACAATACTGGTTGGGCGATGAAGTCCACTTTACTCCTGAGGGACTTTGGGGGCCAAGAAGCCCTCCTGGTACCTCCTGTAAGTCCTATGCAGCGGAATTCCTGAGCACTCATTGGAGGCCCAGCCCCCTTTCTCCACCACTCTGCAAACGCGACTACAAGTTAAAGAAGCATTTATATTGTAATAGGTCTTTCATTTGCAAGAGTTAGAGCTATTGGCGTTGTAAATGTAAAAGTTTTTTACTAATATTTTTTGGAGTGGAGTGGATGTACGTTGTGTGTAGTGGAATTATGTGGTATGTTGTGCAGTGAAATTATGTGGATAGAAAGTATGTGGTATTTAGTGTACAGGAATTATGTAGAGTGGGATTATGTGTTATTGAGAGTAATTATGTGGTATGGTAGTCAGTGTTGTGGAGTGGTAACCTCAGGTTTAGTCTTCCTCATTTCCATAGAAGCTAAACTATGAACTCAATGAGACAAAAAAAAGAAGGAATCACTGAGGAGCACTTCTGGACCTTGTCAGAGGTATGAGCAGGGCCACTGGAATTAAGCGACTATTTAGCTGCACCGACTTTCGCACAATTATACATTTTCCGCATTAGCCACATAATCCATCATCTGCTGCCTAATCTGCAGATTTGAACAAAGAAAGCCTAGTTTCTAGCTCAAACGGCTCAAACGTTACCAAAAATGCAGCGACAAGTGTTACAGCGTGGTGGAAGTCCTTTGCAAACCTAGAATGGTCACCTGATACTTATTGCTAAATGTGGGTGTTAAATTGGTACTAATGGTGTGCAAGCCACTCTTGCTTCTTCTTGCGCCTCTCTTACATCTTTCTGCATTTCTGTTGCTTCTTTTTGCATCTTTCTTTTTCTGCACTTCTCTTGCCTCTTTCTGCACCTCTCTTCTACTTTCTGCACATCTTTTGCCTCTTTCTGCACCTCTGTTGCCTCTTTCTGCACCTCACTTGTTTCTTTGTGCACCCCTCTTGCCTCTTTCTGCACCCCTCTTGCCTCTTTCTGCACCTCTCTTGCCTCTTTCTGTACCTCTCTTCCCTCTTTCTGCACCCTCCTGCCTCTTTCTGCACCTCTGTTACTTCCTTCTGCACTTCTTTTGTTTCTTTCTGCACCTCCCATGCTTCTTTCTGCACCCCTCTTGCCTCTTTCTCCACCCCTCTTCCCCCTTTCTGCATCTCTGTTGCTTCTTTCTGCACTTCTCTTGTCTCTTTCTCCACCCCTCTTCCCTCTTTCTGCACCTCTTTTACTTCTTACTGCACCCCTCGTGCCTCTTTCACACCCCTCTTCCTGCACCCCTCTTGCCTCTTTCTGCACCTCTGTAGTTTCTTTCTGTACTTCTTTTGTTACTTTCTGCACATCTCACTTCTTTCTGCACCCCTTTTGCCTCTTCCTGCACCCCTCTTCCCTCTTTCTGCACCCCTCTTGCCTCTTTCTGCACCTCTGTTCCTTCTTTCTGCACTTCTTCTGTTTCTTTCTGCAGCTCTCTTGCTTCTTTCTGCACCCCCTTGCCTCTTTCTCTACCCAGCCACCCTCTTTCTGCACCCCTGTTGCCTCTTTCTATACCTCTGTTCTTTCTTTCTGCACCTCTGTTGCTTCTTTCTGCACTCCTCGTGCTTCTTTCTGCACCCCTCTTGTCTCTTTCTGCACCTCTGTTCCTTCTTTCTGCACTTCTTTTGGTCCTTTCTGCCCCTCTCTTGCTTCTTTCTGCATCCCTCTTGCCACTTTCTCCACCCCTGTTCCCCTTTTTGCATCTCTGTTGCTTCTTTCTGCACTTCTCTTGCCTCTTTTTCCACCCCTCATCCCTCTTTCTGCACCTCTCTTGCTTCTTTCTGCACCCCTCGTGCCTATTTCACACCCCTCTTCCCTCTTTCTGCACCCCTCTTGCCTCTTTCTGCACCTCTGTTCCTTCGTTCTGCACTACATTTGTTTCTTTCTGCATCTCTCATGTTTCTTTCGGTATCCCTCTTGCCTCTTTCTCCACCCCACTTCCCCCTTTCTGCATCTCTGTTGCTTCTTTCTGCATTTCTCTTGCTTTTTTCAGCACCACTCTTGCTTCTTTCTGCACCCCTCGTTCCTGTTTCTGCACCCCTCTTCCCTCTTTCTGCACTCCTCTTGCCTCTTTCTGCACTCCTCTTGCCTCGTTCTGCACCGCTTTTGCTTCTTTTTGCACTTTTTTTCTTTCTTTCTGCACCCCTCTTGCCTCTTTCTGCACCTCTGTTCCTTCTTTCTGCACTTCTTTTGTTTCTTTCTGCACCTCCCACTTCTTTTTGCACCCCTTATGCCTCTTTCTGCACTCCTCTTTCCTCTTTCTCCACCTCTGTTGCTTCTTTCTGTACTTCTTTTGTTTCTTTCTGCACCCCTCTTGCCTCTTTCTGCACCTCTGTTCCTTCTTTCTGCGCTTCTTTTTTTCTTTCTGCACCTCTCGCTTCTTTCTGCACCCTTTTTGCCTCTTTCTGCACCCCTCTTGCCTCTTTATGCACCTCTTTTTTTTTTTAAAGTATCTTTATTGGCATTTTCAATTTTTGCAATACACGTCTCATAAAATAAGCATATTCAAAACATTCCTAAGTACAATTATCAGGATAACCACAAAGCAGAATATTTGCCATAGGTCACAATACATGGCCCGTCATACTCAATACTTCACAATGTGCAGTGTGGGGCTAACCACCAATCTACCAGTGTACCCAAATAACGATTCGAATTCGCGAAGTTCCACTTCAATTATTGAAAACATAATTCCAAAAGCATGATAGTAAAATGACTCCAAAACAAATGACCCAACTGGGGCAAAAAAGAAAACAAATAAAGGACCTTCTGCAGAGGGGGAAACATATCATGTACATCTATTTCCGCTTGTGGTGGGGAAATTTTATATAAAGAAGTTACAGCAGAGAGCAAGCGGGTTGACACATAAGTGAGAGGCCCATAGGTACCAGTGAGGGTGCCTCCTCCAGGTTACACAGATTCTGTAAGCTCATACTCACTCAGCAATTGGACATATTGCACCATCAGGGTCTCAAGCCTTCTCAAATAGCAGTATGTGTTGCAGGCTGAGTCGCCCCTGTGTGTGCATCCATATCTGATTCGGGGCCCGAACCCATCTCCCTCTCCTCCTGTCCCTCTGGAGTCTCCCAGGTCGCCAGCACTTCCCTCCATTGGCCAGCTATGGGGAGCTTCCTCATCCCCTTGGATTCCTCCCAACTGAGTGCTCTACCCTCCGCTCCACCCCACACAATAACATCTCTATGCCAGGTCGCGAACTGTGGACCCCTGGCAGATTTCCATTCCATTGCAATGCAGCGTTTCGCTAGTCCCAGCGCTAGGTCTACAAGTCTGTTCCCCACCTTCCGTTTCGGCAGTCTAGGAAAAAGGCCCAAAATGCAAGACTGTAGTGTGAGAGGTAAATCTATGCCCAGTACTTTAGTTAGCTTACCCAGGACTGCCTCCCAGAAAGGTCGCAAGGCACCACACTCCCAAATCATATGACCAAAGTCTGCATCTGGGTGAGAACATCTGGGGCAAGAACGAACCTCGCCTCCATATGTCACATTGAGTCGATGTGGGGTCATGTAAGCCATATGCGTATAATTAAACTGAATATATTTAAGGCGGGAGTTTCGAGAGATTTTTTTGGGATAATGCAGGACCCTTCGCCATTCCACATCTGTTAACTCTTTACCCCCAATCTCATCCCATTTAGCATGTAGTCTGGTCAAGGGGCGCACCGAGGCCTCCTGGAGGGCCACATAGAACCATTTCACAAGGTGCCTTGCCGTTCCAAGCGTGAAAAAGGCGTGAAGCACCGGATGTGTTTCCGGCTCGTTTCTACCCACCTCCCACAACTGCGCAAAAGTTCGGGTCAGGGCTTCATAATGCAGGAACTGGCCAGGGGGCAGACCACAATCTTCTACTAGGCCATCAAAGGGAATTAGGGACTTGTCCAAAAAACAATCTCCGATCGCGTCTAGTCCCACATCTGTCCAGGGGGCCAGTTGCTCAACGGTAAAGACGGACTGGGGGTTGCCATGTGGCAGGCCCACCAGGGGCAGCACCGGGGTGTATTT
This sequence comes from Calotriton arnoldi, assembly GCA_963921515.1. NCBI lineage: Eukaryota > Metazoa > Chordata > Amphibia > Caudata > Salamandridae > Calotriton > Calotriton arnoldi. The sequence goes on from CAWUFW010014263.1 coordinate 222,695, forward strand.
AGTGGCCTGCCGTCCCCGGTTCCCACATCTCCGCCAGGCCTGAAAGGCAGTGCGTTGTAGTAAGGAACAGTACGGTGTAGGCGTCACAGGCTGTAGCAATTTTGCCATTACCAATCTAGGACGGGCATCCGGGAGAGCCAAGAATGTACCTTCCTCATTTACCTCTTCTATCCATTGCGCCAGCCACTGTAATTGACCAGCTAGCATATGTTATATATACATTTGTAACGTGCTCGGCTACTCCAAGGAGTGTCCCGGCGCGGTCACCTGAGCGGATCATGAGTCCGAGCTTAAAACAAGAGGGTTTTCAACTTTTTTTTGAAGATGCGGGAATCTGAAATGCTGCGCAGAGGCAATGTATTCCAGCCTAGGGCCGCCTTACGAACAAGGGAGCAACCACCCAGCCTTTGCTGAGAAAAACGTGAAACCTGGACCAATAATTGCGAAGAGGAGCGCAACTGTCTTGTCGGCGCATAGAAAGAGAACCTCTTTTGCAGGTAGCTAGGTCCCCGGCCATAAAGGGCATTATGGGTAATTGACAAGACTTTAAATTTGATCCGCGCCTCCACCGGAAGCCAGTGCAAGGAGCACAGATGGAGGCGAACGCAACTCCTCCTGGGAAGATCAAGTAAGAGGCGGGCTGCCGCATTCTGCACCACCTGAAGCTTGTTCAGCAGATAGCTCGGGGTCCCTACATACAAAGCATTAGCGTAGTCCAGGTGAGACAAAATCAAAGCCCGGACCACGGTTTCCCTAGCTGCCCTTGGGAGCAGAGGGAGAAACTTCCTCAAAGATTTTAAAATCCCAAAGCAGGACCCCGCCAGCTTCTTGATATGGGTGGCAAAGGTTAAATTTTCCTCAAACCAAACGCCCAGGTTTTTAGCGGCAGCACCCAACAAGCACGGCAGCGGAAACCCTGGGGGCCACAATAGCTCTCTAAAATTAGAAGGAAATTTCCCATACAAAAGTATTTCGGATTTCTCTTCATTACATTTTAGCTGGGCCTGCGCCAACCAGCAGAAAACCGAGAGTAGACAGTGTTGAGCAGAGGAAACATCAGCATCAGTACCCTCCCAAGTAAACAGAAGCTGAGTGTCATCCGCATAGGCAATCACCTTAGCCCCCAGCTCCTCCGCTAGATATATCAGCGGGGTAACATAAATGTTAAAGAGGAGGGGGCTAAGGGACGAACCCTGCGGGACTCCAGTAGCCACTGGTTGGGGGAAGGAGGCACACGGTGGAAGCCAGACCAGCTGTGAACGGTCCGCCAGGAAAGAGGTAAGCCAGCTTAAGGCCGCACCAGCAATACCAATCTCCGAAAGGCGAGCCCAAAGTAGGGAGTGGGGCACCGTATCGAACGCCGCCGAGAGGTCCAGCATAATCAAAGCTGCCCTCCCGCCGGCGTCCAGACACTCCCGGATAGCCTCCGACACCTCCACCAACGCGGATTCTGTGCTATATGTGGCTCGAAAGCCCGACTGTGCTGGATGCAGCAGACCAGCACCTTCCACATAGTCCGTAAGTTGTCCTGTGACTACCTTCTCACACACTTTGGCAAGACTAGGCAGAAGGGAAATTGGGCGGTAGTTGCCAGGACTCAAGGCATCTAGTGAGGGCTTTTTAAAAGGGGGAGAATCTTAGCCTGTTTCCAGGTGACCGGCACCCGGCCCTCCAACAGGGACATATTGACAATATTGTTAACAACTGTGTTAATGGTGTCGGCGGAAAGTGCTAAAAGCCTAGCTGAACATGGATCGGTGGGCGAGCCTGATTTCAAACCCTTAAGAATTTTAAGGGTACATGCCAACTCAACAGGGGAAAAGGTCAATAGTTTGGCAATAGAGCCCGGAGGGGACACAGGGGAGATGGAAAGAGCTAAAGGTCCTCTAGAGTCAGCGGAAAAGGCCGCCTGGATGGTCTGAATTTTGTCCCGAAAGAACTTAGCAAGAGTATTGCACCAAGTCTCCGACACAGGCAATGAACAGACCAGGGCACAGGGAGCCACAAAACTCTGCACTATTGAAAATATTTCTTTAGTGTTATTATTAGCCTGGTCAATGCGGGCGGAATAATATCTGCTTTTTGCACCCGCAATTGCCCTATAGTAACTTTTTTGTTTAGATCTAAGAACAAGTTTTGCCAACAAACAGTAGTTATTGGAGCGCCACCGTCTCTCCAATACTTTACAATCATGTTTCAGAGAGTGGAGCTCGGGCGAGAACCAGGGTTTAGAGGGGGACTCTCTAGCCAGTCCTGGGGCGCGTGAATGAGAAAGCGCAGTCACAGAATTGGAGATCCACTCCGTAAATCCCACCAAGTTCCCGTCCAAATCCTGCGAACAGATGGGACGAGAGGAAGCCAAAACACTATTAAACTGCAAGGGGTCAATTTTTCGAAAGGCTGGTGGAATAATGGACCGCATAGGCAAAGTCTGCTGCGGGACTTCCCAAGAAAAGCAGATGAGAGAATGGTCCGACCAAGAAACTGGGAGAGGCTGATCCACCTGAATGGAAAAATTGGCACAAATGGGGTCTAATATATGGCCGCCCTGATGCGTGGGGTAACAAACCCCTTGTGAGAGTTGGGCCAAATTAAGCGAATCCAGAAAATCCATGGCGTCTCTATTCTCTGTTTGATCAAGATGGATATTAACATCCCCCAAAACCAGATAATGTGAATAGCGAAGCGCACGCTCAGCTATGGCGTCACTACAAGAAATAAGAAAGGTACTAGCCAAACCGGGGGGACGGTAAATAAGCGAACCTCCCAGCGTAACATGAGCGGAGAGTCGGAGGCTAAAATCCAAAACCTCACTACCCGCCCAAACATTAAGGTCCTCTTTATGAAGAGACCACTTGTCCTTATAAAAATAGCTACCCCTCACCCCTTCCAACCTTTCGGTCAAGGCGGGACAACTTATATCCTGCATGGGGTGGCTAAAGCCACAATAGGATTAGAGGTATCATCTAACCAAGTCTCCGTGATGAACAACAAATCCAAGGCATTATCCAAAATCAGATCAAACACATCCGAATGATGCTTCCTAAGAGATTGTACGTTAATAAGAGCGGCTCGCACACACAGGGACCTGGAAACCAGACTAAGCGGGCTCCTGACCGGAAGATCAGAACTCGGCACGAAACCACATGAATCACAAATGTGGTCCGCGCAACAAGGAATAACAGTCCTACCTTCTGGTAAGCACAAAGGGGGCCGAAGCGCATTTAAGGATTCAGCAGAATATGTAATCCTATCACCAGCTATCACTTTACAAGGGGCAGCATTACTGGCCCTGGCCGTAATCGGGACGCTGACGGGCGCAGACAGGCTTGCCTTAAGCGCGCCTTCGGCGCGCCATCGGCGTGCCCGCTGCGCACGTCCGCTGCGCGTACGGGTAATGGCCATTAAGTAGGGAGATGTGAGTCCGGCGTGCAGCGACTAGAGCGTAGACCGGGGAAAACGCGTGGCACTAGCAAAATGGCCACTGTAAGCAAGTGTTTACCCCGCTAAGTGCGACGTGCAAGTAGAATGGCAAGAAGGAGTTTAACACACTTCCGAATTCTTAGCAGCCAATGTTAAAAAATACTGAACAGTAAAAAATGCCCCCAGAACTAACCCACACAATTATAGCAATAAAAACAGTTAAAAAGTTGCGTTACACTCGAAGCAGACAACTCACACAGGCAGGAATTCAAAATTCGGCACTCCCAGGCCACCCTCAGCAGCCGGACGCTGCAGCGTTGCCAGCAACACCCGGGAACGACCATCCCCCCACACCAGATCCCGAAGCAGGGCATTCAGGGGGCGGAACCACCGGCTAGGCATAAGGACAGGAAGATTGACAAAAAAGTACAACAAGCGTGGGAGCATGACCATTTTGGATAAGGAGACCCTGGACATCACTGGCAGCTGCAACGTACGCCAAAACTGAACACTCCCTCGTAGGGATCGCACTGCCTTTCCGAGATTACCCTCCTTCAGGTCATCTAATGAATGGAACACTTGTATACCCAGATATTTAAACGTATTCTGAGCCCATACGATATCGGGCGCCAATGCGTCCGGCCTAGGAAGGGGGCCTGCCACAGGGAATAGGTACGTTTTTGCTTTGTTAACCCACAAACCCGAGAGGCCAGCAAAATCTTCTAATATTTGCATTACCGTCGGGGGGCCCGCCACAGCATCCCCCAGATACACCAGAAGATCATCTGCATATAGGGAGATGTAATGCATCTGCCCAGCAGAATCCAGTCCAATTCCATTACCCCCTGACGCAGTCTCTCGGCTATAGGTTCGATCGCCAAGGCGAAAAGAAGGGGGGAGAGGGGGCACCCCTGTCTGGTCCCTCGAAACACACCGTATTCCCTGGATATTGTCCTACCCGTTCAGACCCTGGCAGTGGGCGCCGCATATAATAACCGTACCCAACGGATCCATTCGTCTCCTAACCCCATGTGCCTCATCACTTCAAACAAAAACTTCCATCCCACTGTGTCGAAGGCCTTTTCCAGGTCAACAGAAAGCACCGCAGCCCGAGGGTGAAGCGGAGCATCAGCATGATACAGTATGGAATAAAGCCTACAAAGGTTATAGGAGGTGTTACGGGTAGGTATAAACCCATTCTGATAAACCCATTCTGATCTGGGTGCACAAGCGCCTTCATGTGCGGAGCCAGCCTACCGGCCAGCACCTTGCTCAGGATCTTGAAATCCAGGTTAAGCATGGAAAGGGGCCTATAATCCTTGACTCCGGCCCTCGGCGGCTTTGCCTTCCTCTCTCTGCACTTTGTCAAGGTACTCATTATAATTGTAACAGCGTAAACGTTCAAGGGCCACATTATAACGTGCCCACGCTTCCTGCAATGCCAATTGAGTCGCCTCACCTGTACCTTGAATGTTATCTAACCTGCGAATGTTCTCTTCCAAAGTGAGGACCTCCTGGCGAAGCTCCCTATAGACCCCTGTCGCCTGTCCCAGGCAATGGCCCCGCACCACCACCTTGAATGCCTCCCATTCCACCCGGACTGAGGATGCAGTGTTGGCATTGATAGGGAAATATGTATCAAGAAGAGTATCTAGCGAGGTCCAAAATGGGTCATCATCCAGCATTGCCGGATTGAGTCTCCAAGTGGGAACAGGAGGACACCGCCCCAGCGGTTGGTGTGTCATCATTAATGGGCTGTGGTCCGACAGTGTACGGCCTAGATATTCTGTGCACGTGATGGTACTATTAAAAGCGGGGGAGCATAACAACATGTCAAGACGCGTATGCACCTGGTGTACTGGGGAGAAAGAGGAAAATTCTCTATGACTATCGTGTTGTAGCCGCCATGTATCTTCTAACCCCCAGTGTTCCATCCACGCCCGAAACCCCAAAGTGGTATGGCGTGCCGGAGACCCCATTAAAGGCGGGTGTGACCGGTCTACAACAACATCCACAACACAATTTAAGTCTCCCCCAAGGATTAGATTGCCCTGTACGCTACCTGCTAAGGTAGCAGAAAATAGGTCCAAAAAGCCAACCTGATCCTGATTAGGGGCTTAAACATTTCCAAGTGTAACTTCACGCCCTGCCAGTCTCCCCGCCACCAGGACATATCTGCCTCCCTCATCCAACCATGTTCTCTTTGCTGCAAAAGGAACTCCTGGTTTCACCCAAATCAACACCCCTTTAGCAAAGGCGGAGCAGGTGGTCGCGAATACCTGACCCCTCCAATGTCGTTTCAGTTTCCCAGCTTCCTCACAGTTTAAATGGGTTTCCTGCAAGAACGTTATGTGTATGTCCCTACGCCTCAAGTAGGAGTAAATATTATGACGCTTCACCATGGATCCCATCCCTCTAATGTTCCACGTTAGGAACCGTATATGCTGTTGAGTCCCAGCCATTCCTGCTGTAACACACCAAGAAACATCCCGGCAACCGGGTTCCCCACCCCGCCCACCCATTGCATGCAATTTTCCACCCCTCTGCAATCATTCCAGGTCATAAAAACAACAATGAAAAAACCCTTATGGTGATCAACTCCCCGATCCCAGGGCGGTCCAACAACGGTCAGCTGCCCAAACATCTTACGTAACAATACGTGCTAAGTGAGGTCTCAACCTGGTGAGGCACTCAACGGGGAGTAGGCTAGGCAGAAAAGAGCAAGAAAGGACTGAAAAGAAATGTTCCTCTCGGGGAGAGCGCACCAGCCTTCAATAAGCGGACAACACTCAAACAATAAGCCTCTAGTTAGCACATCTGCCCCAGATTACCAGACACATCAGATGATGTCATCTGCCGTGCGAGGCATCACCTCAGGCATCTTCACACTATCGCTGTGGGAGGTGTCCGTTTCATTTTCGCCGGACCCGGAGCCGAGCCCTGGCTCCCCATCAGATCCACCACAGCCCGCAGAGCCTCCGCCCTCTCTTTCTCTGTCTGTGATGTAGTCGGCTTCCTGGAGGTCCCCTTGCGGATGCGCCGTCTTAGTCATTTCCGTTGCTCCTTAGGTTGCTGTCCAACACTCCTAGGGCCGCCAGACTTGGGCTGCTCACCCCTCTAGGCCTCCAACCAGTCCCATGCATCGTTAGGGCTATCAAAGTAATGAGTAGTCCCATCCAGTATGATACGGAGGCGGGCCGGAAACATCAGGGAGTATTGAAGGCCCTCCTCTCTTAAGGCTCTCTTGACCTCCAGATATGAAGACCATTTCCTCTGGACTTCCAGCGTGTAATCTGGAAAGAGTAAGACTTTACTGTTATCAACAGTGAAAGGGCCGTCCACTCTCGCCTTTTGTAAGAGGAGATCCCTATCGCGGAAATGGAGGAGACGGGCCACCACCGGACGTGGGGGTCTCCCCGGCGCCAAAGGTCTGGCCGGCACCCTGTGCGCTCGTTCAAGAGTGTAGAAGGAGGAGAGGCCTTCCGGCGCCACAACAGATTGAAACCAGTTCTCAAGAAAGGCCACCATATCACCGTCTTCCGTTCCTTCCGGCAGGCCTAGGACACGTACATTGTTCCTCCGGTTGCGCCCTTCAGCATCCTCCACCCTGCATTCCAATTGACCCACTCTGTCTGCGAGAGCCTCCATCTGTTGCTCCAATGCCTTATGGGCAGGTGCCAGCTCCGATACGTTAGACTCCATCTCTTTGACCCTCTCCGATAGTTTTTTATGTTCTTCGCGCAGCAGGCCAAGTCCCACCGCGACCGTAGTAATGTCCTGGCGGAGGGTCGCTTTGGTGTCTGCAATTGCCTCCAGGATTTTGTTGAGCTGCTGCTGAGTTGGGTCATCTGAATTGGTTAGGGACTGTTCTTGCGTGCTATCTTCTGGGTCCAGTGTGGCGCCGGTTTGGCAACCCCTAGGTTTCCCCATGGCAGCAGATAATCCCTGGAGGGGTCTTCGCTTTCAGTGGGCACCAACCTCCGAGCTCCGAGTCACCAAGGGCCACCCACAGCGGTGAGGCAGTCACTGTAGTGCGCCGAGCGGGCACAGTCCGCTCCCTCCGCTGTCCCCAGCGTCCAAAGACTCACCCCTGCACACTCCAAGGGTCGGCCAGGGGGCCCCTACCACATGGTAGGCCCAACCTCCGTTCTCTTAGGCCCGGTCAGCTCCTGAGTTCTGGTCACCCCCCGGTGGCCGGGCCGCAGACTTCTGGGCCGTCTCTCGCTGGGAGCCACTTCAGTCTGTCCGGGCGGAGGCAGCGAGGGCCTCTGCAAGCACCTGTCCAACGCGGAAGGGACAGGGGCACCCGCTGCGCACTTTCGCCGGCCTCCATCCTCAGCGCCAAAGTCTGGCCATGTCCCCCAGTCCCGCGCGCTCCGGGCTCCGTGGTCCTGCCTCCCCGATCAGGTCCAGGGCCCTCCGTTCAGGCCAGGCTCCTGGTGTCTCGGTCAGGGTGACACCATCATCGTATCAGGCTCATTCCACCGGTGTAGGCCCAGGGCCCTCCAGGGACCGCGCCCCTGCCCTAGAGTGATGTCGGTCTGGGGCACTGCACCCTCCGTGGCCCACGGGCAGTGCGCGTTCCACCGATACTGCCTCCGAGCGCCACCGCAATCATCCGGCGCCGGGAAGGGCACCCGCCGGTCAATGCGGCCTCCACGCAGCTTTCCGGCCGGGAGGTAAATTTATTCTGCGACTGCCTCAGGAGTCAACGAGCGTGGCCGCCACCAGCCCCACCGCGTCTGCAGCTGCGGCTTACAGCACGCAGCTCCGGGATCCTCAAAAAGCAGATCGAGTGCCCTCCTGATATCCTCCAACACCCAGCTGGTGAAGAGGAAGCTTAAAAGTGCCCCGGCCGCAGGTTTCGACAGGAGAAATGATCGGCTGGTGCGGAGCTCCTCGCTCACGCGTCCGCCATCTTCTCCATCCAAGCCACGCCCCCCCTCTTTATGCACCTCTGTTCCTTCTTTCTGTACTTCTTTTGTTTCTTTCTACAGCTCTCCTGCTTCTTTATGCACTCCAATGCCTCTTTCTGCACCCCTCTTCCCTCTTTTTGCACCCCCTTGCCTCTTTCTGCACCTCTGTTGCTTCTTTCTGCACTCCTCTTCCTTCTTTCTGCACCCCTCTTGCCTCTTTCTGCACCTCTGTGCCTTCTTTCTGCTCTTCTTTTGTTTCTTTCTGCACCTCTCTTGCTTCTTTCTGCACCCATCTTGCCACTTTCTCCACCCCTGTTCCCCCTTTTTGCATTTCTGTTGCTTCTTTCTGCACTTCTTTTGCCTCTTTCTCCACCCCTCATCCCTCTTTCTGCACGTCTGTTGCTTCTTTCTACACTTCTGTTGCTTCTTTCTGCACCCCGTCCCTTATTTCTGCAACACTTGTGCCTCTTTCTGCACCCCTCTTCCCTCTTTCTGCACCCCTCTTGCCTCCTTCTGCACCCCTGTTCCTTCTTTCCGCACTTCTTTTGTTTCTTTTTGCAACTCACTTGCTTCTTTCTGCACCCCTCGTGCCTCTTTCTGCACCCCTCTTCCCTCTTTTGAACCCCTCTTGCCTCGTTCTGCTCTGTTGCTTTTTTCTGCACTACTCTTGCTTCTTTCTGTACATCTTTGCTTCTTTCTGCACCACTCGTGCTTCTTTCTGCACCACTCGTGCGTCTTTCTGCGCCCTTCTTCCCTCTTTCTGCACCCCTCTTGCCTCTTTCTGCACCTCTGTTCCTTATTTCTGCTTTTCTTTTCTTTCTTTCTGCACCTCTCTTCCTTCTTTCTGCACCCCTCTTGCCTCTTTCTGCACCTCTGTGCCTTCTTTCTGCTCTTCTTTTGTTTCTTTCTGCACCTCTCTTGCTTCTTTCTGCACCCATCTTGCCCCTTCCTCCACCCCTGTTCCCCATTTTTGCATCTCTGTTGCTTCTTTCGGCACTTCTCTTGCCTCTTTCTCCACCCCTCATCCCCCTTTCTGCACCTCTGTTGCTTCTTTCTGCACCTATGTCCCTTCTTTCTGCAACCCTTGTGCCTCTTTCTGCACCCCTCTTCCCTCTTTCTGCGCCCCATTTGCTTCTTTCTGCACCTCTGTTCCTTCTTTCTGCACTTCTTTTGTTTCTTTCGCAACTCTCTTGCGTCCTTCTGCACCCCTCTTGCTTCTTTCTGCACCCCTCGAGCTTCTTTCACACCCCTCTCTCTCTTTCTGCACCCCTGTTGCCTCTTTCCGCACCTCTGCTCCATCTTTCTGCACTTCTTTTGTTGCTTTCTGCACCTCTCTTGTTTCTTTCTGTATCCCTCTTGCCTCTTTCTCCACCCCACTTCCCCTTTCTGCATCTCTGTTGCTTCTTTATGCACTTCTCTTTCTTCATTCTGCACCTCTCTTGCTTCTTTCTGCACCCCTCGTGCCTCTTTCTGCACCCCTCTTCCTTCTTTCTGCACTCCTCTTGCCTCTTTCTGCACCTCTGTTGCTTCTTTCTGCACTTCTTTTGTTTCTTTCTGCTGTCCTCTTGCCTCTTTTATGCACCTCTGTTCCTTCTCTCTGCACTTCTTTTGCCTCTTTCTGCACCCCTCTCGCCTCTTTCTGCACCTCTGTTCCTTCTTTCTGCTCTTCTTTTGTTTCTTTCTGAAGCTCTCTTGCTTCTTTCTGCACCCCCTTGCCTCTTTCTCCACCCCTCTTCCCTCTTTCTTCACCCCTGTTGCCTCTTTCTGCAACTCTGTTCCTTCTTTCAGCACTTCTTTTGTTTCTTTCTGCACATCTCTTGCTTCTTTCTGCACCCCTCGTGCCTCTTTCTGCACCCCTCTTCCCTCTTTCTGCACCCCTTTTGCCTCTTTCTGCACCTCTGTTCCTTCTTTCTGCTCTTCTGTTGTTCCTTTCTGCACCACTCTTGCTTCTTTCTACACGCCTCTTGCCACTTTCTCCACCCCTGTTCCCTGTTTTTGCATCTCTGTTGCTTCTTTCTGCACTTCTCTTGCCTCTTTCTCCACCGTTCATCCCTCTTTCTGCAACTCTGTTGCTTCTTTCTGCACTACTCTTGCTTCTTTCTGCCCCTCTTTGCTTCTCTCTACACCACTCGTGCTTTTTTCTGCACCCCTCTTCCCTCTTTCTGCACCCCTCTTGCCTCTTTCTGCACCTCTGTTCCTTCTTTCTGCCCTTCTTTTGTTTCTTTCTGCACCTCTCTTGCTTATTTCTGCACCACTCTTGCCACTTTCTCCACCCTTGTTCCCCCTTTTTGCATCTCTGTTGCTTCTTTTTCCACTTCTCTTACCTTTTTCTCCTCCCCTCATCCCTCTTTCTGCACCTCTGTTGCTTCTTTCAACACTTCTCTTGCTTCTTTACTGCACCTCTGTCCCTTCTTTCTGCAACCCATGTGCCTCTTTCTGCACCCCTCTTGCCTCTTTCTGCACCTTTGTTCCTTCTTTCTGCACTTCTTTTGTTTCTTTCTGCAACTATCTTGCTTCTTCCTGCACCTCTTGTGCCTCTTTCACACCCCTCGTCCCTCTTTCTGCACCCCTTTTGCCTCTTTCTGCACCTCTGTTCCTTCTTTCTGCACTTCTTTTGTTGTGTTTCTGCACCTCTCTTATTTCTTTCTGTATCCCTCTTGCCTCTTTCTCCACCCCACTTCCCCCTTTCTGCATCTCTGTTTCTTCTTTCTGCACCTCTCTTGCTTCTTTCTGCACCACACTTGCTTCTTTTTGCACCACTCTTGCTTCTTTCTGCACCCCACTTGCCACTTTCTCCACCCCTGTTCACCGTTTTTGCATCTCTGTTGCTTCTTTCTCTACTTCTCTTGCCTCTTTCTCCACCCCTCATCCCTCTTTCTGCACCTCTGTTGGTTCTTTCTTCACCTTTCTTGCTTTTTCTGCACCTCTGTCCTTTCTTTCTGCAAATCTTGTGCCTCTTTCTGCACCCTGTTTCCCTCTTTCTGCTCCCCTTGCCTCTTTCTGCACCTCTGTTCTTTCTTTCTGCACTTCCTTTGTTTCTTTCTGCAACTCTCTTGCTTCTTTCTGTATCCCTCTTGCCTCTTTCTCCACCCCACTTCCCCCTTTCTGCATCTCTGTTGCTTCTTTCTGCACTTCTCTTACTTCTTTCTGCACCACTCATGCTTCTTTCTGCACCCCTCTTCCCTCTTTCTGCACCCCTTTTGCCTCTTTCTGCACCTCAGTTCCTTCTTTCTGCTCTTCTTTTGTTCCTTTCTGCACCACTCTTTCTTCTTTCTGCACCCCTCTTGGCACTTTCTCCACCCCTGTTCCCTGTTTTTTCATCTCTGTTGATTCTTTCTGCACTTCTCTTGCCTCTTTCTCCACCCCTCATCCCTCTTTCTGCACCTCTGTTGCTTCTTTTTGCACTACTCTTGCTTCTTTCTGCTCCTCTTTGCTTCTCTCTGCACCACTCGTGCTTTTTTCTGCACCTCTCCTCCCTTTTTCTGCACCCCTCTTGCCTCTTTTTGCACCTCTGTTCCTTCTTTCTGCCAATCTTTTGTTTCTTTCTGCACCTCTCTTGCTTATTTCTGCACCCCTCTTGCCACTTTCTCCAAACCTGTTCCCCCTTTTTGCATCTCTGTTGCTTCTTTTTCCACTTCTCTTGCCTTTTTCTCCTCCCCTCATCCCTCTTTCTGTACCTCTGTTGCTTCTTTTTACACTTCTCTTGCTTCTTTCTGCACCTCTGTCCCTTCTTTCTGCAACCCATGTGCCTCTTTCTACACCCCTCTTCCCTCTTTCTGCACCCTTCTTGCCTCTTTCTGCACCTCTGTTCCTTCTTTCTGCACTTCTTTTGTTGCTTTCTGCACCTCTCTTGTTTCTTTGTGTATCCCTCTTGCCTCTTTCTCCACCCCACTTCCCCCTTTCTGCATCTCTGTTGCTTCTTTATGCACTTCTCTTGCTTCTTTCTGTACCGCTCTTGCTTCTTTCTGCACCCCTCGTGCCTCGTTCTGTACCCCTCTTCCCTCTTTCTGCACTCCTCTTGCCTCTTTCTGCACACCTGTTGCTTCTTTCTGCACTGTTTTGTTTCTTTCTGCACCCCTCTTGCCTCTTTCTGCACCTCTGTTCCTTCTTTCTGCTCTTCTTTGTTTTCTTTCTGCAACTCTCTTGCTTCTTTCTGCAACCCCTTGCCTCTTTCTCCACCCCTCCTCCTTCTTTCTTCACCCTGTTGCCGCTTTCTGCACTTCTGTTCCTTCTTTCTGCACTTCTTTTGTTTCTTTCTGCACCTCTCTTGTTTCTTTCTTTATCCCTCTTGCCTCTTTTTCCACCCCACTTCCCCCTTTCTGCATCTCTGTTGCTTCTTTATGCCCTTCTCTTAATTCTTTCTGTACCTCTCTTGCTTCTTTCTGCACCCCTCGTGCCTGTTTCTGCACCCCTCTTCCCTCTTTCTGCACTCCTCTTGCCTCGTTCTGTACCTCTGTTGCTTCTTTCTGTACTTCTTTTGTTTCTTTCTGCACCCCTTTTGCCTCATTCTGCACCTCTGTTCCTTCTTCCTGCACTTCTTTATTTCTTTCTGCACCTCTCGCTTCTTTCTGCACCCCTTTTGCCTCTTTCTGCACCCCTCTTGCCTCTTTCTGCACCTCTGTTCCTTCTTTTTGCACTTCTTTTGTTTCTTTCTGCAGCTCTCTTGCTTCTTTATGCACCCAGTTGCCTCTTTCTGCACCCCTCTTCCCTCTTTTAGCACACCTCTTAACCTCTTTCTGCATCTGTGTTGCTTCTTTCTGTACTACTCTTGCATCTTTCTGCACCTCTTTGCTTCTTTTTGCACCACTTGTGCTTCTTTCTGCACCCCTCTTTCTGCACCTCTCTTGCCTGTTTCTGCACCTCTGTTCCTTCTTTCTGCTCTTCTTTTGTTTCTTTCTGCACCTCTCTTACTTGTTTCTGCACCCCTCTAGCCACTTTCTCCACCCCTGTTCTCCGTTTTTGCATCTCTGTTGCTTCTTTCTGCACTTCTCTTGCCTCTTTCTCCACCCCTCATCCCTCTTTCTGCACCTCTGTTGCTTCTTTCCATACTTCTCTTGCTTCTTTCTGCACCTCTGTTCCTTCTTTCTGCCCTTTTTTGTTTCTTTCTGCAACTCTCTTGCTTTTTTCTGTATCCCTCTAGCTTCTTTTTGCACCCCTCGTGCCACTTTCACAGCCCTATTCCCTCTTTCTGCACCCCTCTTGCCTCTTTCCACACCTCTGCTCCTTCTTTCTGCAATTTTTTTTGTTGCTTTCTGCACCTCTCTTGTTTTTTTCTGTATCCCTCTTGCCTCTTTCTCCACCCCACTCCCCCTTTCTGCATCTCTGTTGCTTCTTTATGCACTTCTCTTGCTTCTTTCTGCACCCCTCTTGCTTCTTTCTCCACCCCTGTGCCTCTTTCTGCACCCCTCTTCCCTCTTTCTGCACTCCTCTTGCCTCTTTCGACACCTCTGTTGCTTCTTTCTGCACGTTTTTGTTTCTTTCTGCTCTCCTCTTTTATGCACCTCTGTTCCTTATTTCTGCATTTCTTTTGTTTATTTTGGCAGCTCTCTTGCTTCTTTCTGCACCCCCTTGCCTCTTTCTCCACCTCTCTTCCCTCATTCTTCACCCCTGTTGCCTCTTTCTGTGCCTCTGTTCCTTCATTCTGTACTTCTTTTGTTTCTTTTTGCACATCTCTTGCTTCTTTCTGCACCCCTTGTGCCTCTTTCTGCACCCCTCTTCCATCTTTTTGCACCCCTCTTGCCTCTTGCTGCACTTCTGTTGCTTTCTGCACCTCTATGCTTCTTTCTGCACCACTCAAGCTTCTTTCTGCACCCCTCTTCCCTCTTTATGCACCCCTCTTGCTTCTTTCTGCACCTCTGTTCCTTCTTTCTGCTCTTCTTTTGTTTCTTTCTGCACCTCTCTTGCTTCTTTCTGCACCCCTCTTGCCACTTTCTCCACCCCTGTTCCCCCTTTTTGCAGCTCTGTTGCTTCTTTCTGCACTTCTCTTGCATCTTTCTCCACGACTCATTCTTCTTTCTGCACCTCTGTTGCTTCTTTGCGCACTTCTCTTGCTACTTTCTGCACCTCTGTCCCTTCTTTCTGACCCCTCGTGCCTTTATCACACCCCTCTTCCCTCTTTCTGCACCCCTCTTGCCTCTTTCTGCACCTCTGTTCCTTCTTTCTGCACTTCTTTTATTTCTTTCTGCACCTCTCTTGTTTCTTTCTGTATCCCTCTTGCCTCTTTCTCCGCCCCACTTCCCTCTTTCTGCACCTCTGCTTCTTCTTTCAGCACTTCTCTTGCTTCTTTCTGTACCTCTCTTGCTTCTTTCTACACCCCTCGTGCCTCTTTCTGCACCCCTCTTCCCTCTTTCTGCACTCCTCTTGCCTCTTTCTGCACCTCTGTTGCTTCTTTCTGCACTTCTTTTGTTTCTTTCTGTACCCCTCTTGCCTCTTTCTGCACCTCTGTTCCTTCTTTCTGTACTTCTTTTGTTTCTTTCTGCACCTCTCGCTTCTTTCTGCACCCCTTATGCCTCTTTCTGTACCCCTCTTGCCTCTTTCTGCACCTCTGTTCCTTCTTTCTGCACTTCGTCTGTTTCTTTCTGCAGCTCTCTTGCTTCTTTCTGCACCCCTTTGCCTCTCTCTCCACCCCTCTTCCCTCTTTTTTCACCCCTGTTGCCTCTTTCTGCACCCCTGTCCCTTCTTTCTGCACTCTCTTTTTCTTGCTGTACAGCTCTTTCTTCTTTCTGCACCCCTCGTGCATCTTTCTGCACCCCTGTTCCCTCTTTTTGCACCCCTCTTGCCTCTTTCTGCTCCTCTGTTGCCTCTTTCTGCACTACTCTTGCTTCTTTCTGCACCTATGTTGCTTCTTTCTGAACTTCTTTTGTTTCTTTCTGCACCACACTTGCTTCTTTTTGCACCACTCTTGCTTCTTTCTGCACCCCACTTGCCACTTTCTCCACCCCTGTTCACCGTTTTTGCATCTCTGTTGCTTCTTTCTCTACTTCTCTTGCCTCTTTCTCCACCCCTCATCCCTCTTTCTGCACCTCTGTTGGTTCTTTCTTCACCTTTCTTGCTTTTTCTGCACCTCTGTCCTTTCTTTCTGCAAATCTTGTGCCTCTTTCTGCACCCTGTTTCCCTCTTTCTGCTCCCCCTTGCCTCTTTCTGCACCTCTGTTCTTTCTTTCTGCACTTCCTTTGTTTCTTTCTGCAACTCTCTTGCTTCTTTCTGTATCCCTCTTGCCTCTTTCTCCACCCCACTTCCCCCTTTCTGCATCTCTGTTGCTTCTTTCTGCACTTCTCTTACTTCTTTCTGCACCACTCATGCTTCTTTCTGCACCCCTCTTCCCTCTTTCTGCACCCCTTTTGCCTCTTTCTGCACCTCAGTTCCTTCTTTCTGCTCTTCTTTTTGTTCCTTTCTGCACCACTCTTTCTTCTTTCTGCACCCCTCTTGGCACTTTCTCCACCCCTGTTCCCTGTTTTTTCATCTCTGTTGATTCTTTCTGCACTTCTCTTGCCTCTTTCTCCACCCCTCATCCCTCTTTCTGCACCTCTGTTGCTTCTTTTGCACTACTCTTGCTTCTTTCTGCTCCTCTTTGCTTCTCTCTGCACCACTCGTGCTTTTTTCTGCACCTCTCCTCCCTTTTTCTGCACCCCTCTTGCCTCTTTTTGCACCTCTGTTCCTTCTTTCTGCCAATCTTTTGTTTCTTTCTGCACCTCTCTTGCTTATTTCTGCACCCCTCTTGCCACTTTCTCCACACCTGTTCCCCCTTTTTGCATCTCTGTTGCTTCTTTTCCACTTCTCTTGCCTTTTTCTCCTCCCCTCATCCCTCTTTCTGTACCTCTGTTGCTTCTTTTTACACTTCTCTTGCTTCTTTCTGCACCTCTGTCCCTTCTTTCTGCAACCCATGTGCCTCTTTCTACACCCCTCTTCCCTCTTTCTGCACCCTTCTTGCCTCTTTCTGCACCTCTGTTCCTTCTTTCTGCACTTCTTTTGTTGCTTTCTGCACCTCTCTTGTTTCTTTGTGTATCCCTCTTGCCTCTTTCTCCACCCCACTTCCCCCTTTCTGCATCTCTGTTGCTTCTTTATGCACTTCTCTTGCTTCTTTCTGTACCGCTCTTGCTTCTTTCTGCACCCTCGTGCCTCGTTCTGTACCCCTCTTCCCTCTTTCTGCACTCCTCTTGCCTCTTTCTGCACACCTGTTGCTTCTTTCTGCACTGTTTTGTTTCTTTCTGCACCCTCTTGCCTCTTTCTGCACCTCTGTTCCTTCTTTCTGCTCTTCTTTGTTTTCTTTCTGCAACTCTCTTGCTTCTTTCTGCAACCCCTTGCCTCTTTCTCCACCCCTCCTCCTTCTTTCTTCACCCTGTTGCCGCTTTCTGCACTTCTGTTCCTTCTTTCTGCACTTCTTTTGTTTCTTTCTGCACCTCTCTTGTTTCTTTCTTTATCCCTCTTGCCTCTTTTTCCACCCCACTTCCCCCTTTCTGCATCTCTGTTGCTTCTTTATGCCCTTCTCTTAATTCTTTCTGTACCTCTCTTGCTTCTTTCTGCACCCCTCGTGCCTGTTTCTGCACCCCTCTTCCCTCTTTCTGCACTCCTCTTGCCTCGTTCTGTACCTCTGTTGCTTCTTTCTGTACTTCTTTTGTTTCTTTCTGCACCCTTTGCCTCATTCTGCACCTCTGTTCCTTCTTCCTGCACTTCTTTATTTCTTTCTGCACCTCTCGCTTCTTTCTGCACCCCTTTTGCCTCTTTCTGCACCCCTCTTGCCTCTTTCTGCACCTCTGTTCCTTCTTTTTGCACTTCTTTTGTTTCTTTCTGCAGCTCTCTTGCTTCTTTATGCACCCAGTTGCCTCTTTCTGCACCCCTCTTCCCTCTTTTAGCACACCTCTTAACCTCTTTCTGCATCTGTGTTGCTTCTTTCTGTACTACTCTTGCATCTTTCTGCACCTCTTTGCTTCTTTTGCACCACTTGTGCTTCTTTCTGCACCCCTCTTTCTGCACCTCTCTTGCCTGTTTCTGCACCTCTGTTCCTTCTTTCTGCTCTTCTTTTGTTTCTTTCTGCACCTCTCTTACTTGTTTCTGCACCCCTCTAGCCACTTTCTCCACCCCTGTTCTCCGTTTTTGCATCTCTGTTGCTTCTTTCTGCACTTCTCTTGCCTCTTTCTCCACCCCTCATCCCTCTTTCTGCACCTCTGTTGCTTCTTTCCATACTTCTCTTGCTTCTTTCTGCACCTCTGTTCCTTCTTTCTGCCCTTTTTTGTTTCTTTCTGCAACTCTCTTGCTTTTTTCTGTATCCCTCTAGCTTCTTTTTGCACCCCTCGTGCCACTTTCACAGCCCTATTCCTTTTTCTGCACCCCTCTTGCCTCTTTCCACACCTCTGCTCCTTCTTTCTGCAATTTTTTTGTTGCTTTCTGCACCTCTCTTGTTTTTTTCTGTATCCCTCTTGCCTCTTTCTCCACCCCACTCCCCCTTTCTGCATCTCTGTTGCTTCTTTATGCACTTCTCTTGCTTCTTTCTGCACCCCTCTTGCTTCTTTCTCCACCCCTGTGCCTCTTTCTGCACCCCTCTTCCCTCTTTCTGCACTCCTCTTGCCTCTTTCGACACCTCTGTTGCTTCTTTCTGCACGTTTTTGTTTCTTTCTGCTCTCCTCTTTTATGCACCTCTGTTCCTTATTTCTGCATTTCTTTTGTTTATTTTGGCAGCTCTCTTGCTTCTTTCTGCACCCCCTTGCCTCTTTCTCCACCTCTCTTCCCTCATTCTTCACCCCTGTTGCCTCTTTCTGTGCCTCTGTTCCTTCATTCTGTACTTCTTTTGTTTCTTTTTGCACATCTCTTGCTTCTTTCTGCACCCTTGTGCCTCTTTCTGCACCCTCTTCCATCTTTTTGCACCCCTCTTGCCTCTTGCTGCACTTCTGTTGCTTTCTGCACCTCTATGCTTCTTTCTGCACCACTCAAGCTTCTTTCTGCACCCTCTTCCCTCTTTATGCACCCCTCTTGCTTCTTTCTGCACCTCTGTTCCTCTCTTTCTGCTCTTCTTTTGTTTCTTTCTGCACCTCTCTTGCTTCTTTCTGCACCCCTCTTGCCACTTTCTCCACCCCTGTTCCCCCTTTTGCAGCTCTGTTGCTTCTTTCTGCACTTCTCTTGCATCTTTCTCCACGACTCATTCTTCTTTCTGCACCTCTGTTGCTTCTTTGCGCACTTCTCTTGCTACTTTCTGCACCTCTGTCCCTTCTTTCTGACCCCCTCGTGCCTTTATCACACCCCTCTTCCCTCTTTCTGCACCCCTCTTGCCTCTTTCTGCACCTCTGTTCCTTCTTTCTGCACTTCTTTTATTTCTTTCTGCACCTCTCTTGTTTCTTTCTGTATCCCTCTTGCCTCTTTCTCCACCCCACTTCCCCCTTTCTGCAACTCTGCTGCTTCTTCATGCACTTCTCTTGCTTCTTTCTGTACCTCTCTTGCTTCTTTCTATACCCCTCGTGCCTCTTTCTGCACCCCTCTTCCCTCTTTCTGCACTCCTCTTGCCTCTTTCTGCACCTCTGTTGCTTCTTTCTGCACTTCTTTTGTTTCTTTCTGTACCCCTCTTGCCTCTTTCTGCACCTCTGTTCCTTCTTTCTGTACTTCTTTTGTTTCTTTCTGCACCTCTCGCTTCTTTCTGCACCCCTTATGCCTCTTTCTGTACCCCTCTTGCCTCTTTCTGCACCTCTGTTCCTTCTTTCTGCACTTCGTCTGTTTCTTTCTGCAGCTCTCTTGCTTCTTTCTGCACCCCTTTTGCCTCTCTCTCCACCCCTCTTCCCTCTTTTTTCACCCCTGTTGCCTCTTTCTGCACCCCTGTCCCTTCTTTCTGCACTTCTTTTTTTTCTTGCTGTACAGCTCTTTCTTCTTTCTGCACCCCTCGTGCATCTTTCTGCACCCCTGTTCCCTCTTTTTGCACCCCTCTTGCCTCTTTCTGCTCCTCTGTTGCCTCTTTCTGCACTACTCTTGCTTCTTTCTGCACCTATGTTGCTTCTTTCTGAACTTCTTTTGTTTCTTTCTGCACCCCTCTTGCGTCATTCTGCACCTCTGTTCCTTCTTTCTGCACTTCTTTTTTTCTTTCTGCACCTCTCGCTTCTTTCTGCATCCCTTTTGCCTCTTTCTGGACCCCTCTTGCCTCTTTCTACACCTCTGTTCCTTCTTTCTGCACTTCTTTTGTTTCTTTCTGCAGCTCTCTTTCTTCTTTATGCACCCCCTTGCCTCTTTCTGCACCCCTCCTCCCTCTTTTAGCACCCCTCTTAACCTTTCTCTGCACCTCTGTTGCTTCTTTCTGCAGTACTCTTGCATCTTTCTGCACCTCTTTGCTATTTTCTGCACCACTCGTGCTGCTTTCTGCACCCCTCTTCCCTCTTTCTGCATCCCTCTTGCCTCTTTCTGCACCTCTGTTCCTTCTTTCTGCTCTTCTTTTGTTTCTTTCTGCTCCTCTCTTACTTCTTTCTGCACCCCTCTTGCCAATTTCTCCACCCCTGTTCTCCCTTTTTGCATCTCTTTTGCTTCTTTCTGCACTTCTCTTGCCTTTTTCTCCACCCCTCATCCCTCCTTCTGCACACCTGTTGCTTCTTTCTACACTTCTCTTGCTTCTTTCTGCTCCTCTGTTCCTTCTTTCTTCACTTTTTTTGTTTCTTTCTGCAACTCTCTTGCTTCTTTCTGTACCCCTCTTGCTTCTTTTTGCACCCCTCGTGCCACTTTGACACCCCTATTCCCTCTTTCCGCACCCCTCTTGCCTCTTTCTGCACCTCTGCTCCTTCTTTCTGCACTTCTTTTGTTGCTTTCTGCACCTCTCTTGTTTCTTTCTGTATCCCTCTTGCCTCTTTCTCCACCCCACCCCCCCTTTCTGCATCTCTGTTGCTTCTTTATGCACTTCTCTTGCTTCTTTCTGCACCCCTCTTGCTTCTTTCTGCACCCCCTGTGCCTCTTTCTGCACCCCTCTTCCCTCTTTCTGCACTTCTCTTGCCTCTTTCGGCACCTCTGTTGCTTCTTTCTGCACTTCTTTTGTTTCTTTCTGCTCTCCTCTTGCCTCTTTTATGCACCTCTGTTCCTTCTTTCTGCACTCCTTTTGCCTCTTTCTGCACCCCTCTCGCCTCTTTTTTCACCTCAGTTCCTTATTTCTGCTCTTCTTTTATTTATTTCTGCAGCTCTCTTGCTTCTTTCTGCACCCCTTGCCTCTTTCTCCACCTCTCTTCCCTCATTCTTCACCCCTGTTGCCTCTTTCTGCACCTCTGTTCCTTCTTCCTGCACTTCTTTTGTTTCTTTCTGCACATCTCTTGCTTCTTTCTGCACCACTTGTGCCTCTTTCTGCACCCCTCTTCCCTCTTTTTGCACCCCTCTTGCTGCCCTTCTGTTGCTTTCTGCACCTCTTTGCTTTTTTCTGCACCACTCGTGCTTCTTTCTGCACCCCTCTTTATGCACCCCTCTTGCCTCTTTCTGCACCTCTGTTCCTTCTTTCTGCACTTCTTTTGTTTCTTTCTGCACCTCTCGCTTCTTTCTGCACCCCTTATGCCTCTTTCTGTACCCCTCTTGCCTCTTTCTGCACCTCTGTTCCTTCTTTCTGCACTTCTTCTGTTTCTTTCTGCAGCTCTCTTGCTTCTTTCTGCACCCCTTTTGCCTCTTTCTGCACCCCTCTTCCCTCTTTTTTCACCCTTGTTGCCTCTTTCTGCACCTCTGTCCCTTCTTTCTACACTTCTTTTTTTCTTGCTGCACAGCTCTTTCTTCTTTCTGCACCCCTCGTGCATCTTTCTACACCCCTGTTCCCTCTTTTTGCACCCCTCTTGCCTCTTTCTGCACCTCTGTTGCTTCTTTCTGCACTACTCTTGCTTCTTTCTGCACCTATGTTGCTTCTTTCTGAACTTCTTTTGTTTCTTTCTGCACCCCTCTTGCCTCATTCTGCACCTCTGTTCCTTCTTTCTGCACTTCTTTTTTTCTTTCTGCACCTCTCGCTTCTTTCTGCATCCCTTTTGCCTCTTTCTGGGCCACTCTTGCCTCTTTCTACACCTCTGTTCCTTCTTTCTGCACTTCTTTTGTTTCTTTCTGCAGCTCTCTTTCTTCTTTATGCACCCCCTTGCCTCTTTCTGCACCCCTCTTCCCTCTTTTAGCACCCCTCTTAACCTTTCTCTGCACCTCTGTTGCTTCTTTCTGCACTACTCTTGCATCTTTCTGCACCTCTTTGCTTCTTTCTGCACCACTCGTGCTGCTTTCTGCACCCCTCTTCCCTCTTTCTGCACCCCTCTTGCCTCTTTCTGCACCTCTGTTCCTTCTTTCTGCTCTTATTTTGTTTCTTTCTGCACCTCTCTTACTTCTTTCTGCAGCTCTCTTGCCAATTTCACCACCCCTGTTCTCCCTTTTTGCATCTCTGTTGCTTCTTTCTGCACTTCTCTTGCCTTTTTCTCCACCCCTCATCCCTCTTTTTGCACCCCTGTTGCTTCTTTCTACACTTCTCTTGCTTCTTTCTGCACCTCTGTTCCTTCTTTCTGCACTTTTTTTGTTTCTTTCTGCAACTCTCTTGCTTCTTTCTGTACCCCTCTTGCTTCTTTTTGCACCCCTCGTGCCACTTTGACACCCCTATTCCCGCATCCCTCTTGCCTCTTTCTGCACCTCTGCTCCTTCTTTCTGCACTTCTTTTGTTGCTTTCTGCACCTCTCTTGTTTCTTTCTGTATCCCTCTTGCCTCTTTCTTCACCCCACTCCCCCCTTTTTGCATCTTTGTTGCTTCTTTCTGCACTTCTCTTGCCTCTTTCTCCACCACTCATTCCTCTTTCTGCACCTCTGTTCCTTCTTTCTGCACTTCTCTTGCTTCTTTCTGCACCTCTGTCCCTTCTTTCTGCACCCCTCGTGCCTCTTTCACACCCCTCTTTCCTCTTTCTGCACCCCTCTTGCCTCCTTCTGCACCTCTGTTCCTTCTTTCTGCACTTCTTTTGTTACTTTCTGCACCTCTCTTGTTTCTTTCTGTATCCCTCTTGCCTCTTTCTCCACCCCATTTCCCCCTTTATGCAACTCTGCTGCTTCTTCATGCACTTCTCTTGCTTCTTTCTGTATCTCTCTTGCTTCTTTCTGCACCCAGCGTGCCTCTTTCTGTACCCCTCTTCCCTCTTTCTGCACTCCTCTTGCCTCTTTCTGCACCTCTGTTGCTTCTTTCTACACTTCTTTTGTTTCTTTCTACACCTCTCTTGCCTCTTTCTGCACCTCTGTTCCTTCTTTCTGCACTTCTTTTTTTTCTTTCTGCACCTCTCGCTTCTTTCTGCACCCCGTCTGCCTCTTTCTGCACCCCTCTTGCCTCTTTCTGCACCTCTTTTCCTTCTTTCTGCACTTCTTCTGTTTCTTTCTGCAGCTCTCTTGCTTCTTTCTGCACCTCCGTGCCTCTTTCTCCACCCCTCTTCCCTCTTTTTTCACCCCTGTTGCCTCTTTCTGCACTTCTGTCCCTTCTTTCTGCACTTCTTTTGTTTCTTCCTGCAAATCTCTTTCTTCTTTCTGCAGCCATCGTGCGTCTTTCTGAACCCTGTTCCCTCTTTTTGCACCCCTCTTGCCTCTTTCTGCACCTCTGTTGCTTCTTTCTGCACTACTCTTGCTTCTTTATGCACCTCTCTTGCTTCTTTCTGCACCACTTGTGCTTCTTTCTGCACCACTCTTCCCTCTTTCTGCACCCCTCTTGCCTCTTTCTGCAGCTCTGTTCCTTCTTTCTGCTCTTCTTTTTGTTTCTTTCTGTACACCTCTTGCTTCTTTCTGCACCCCGCTTGCCACTTTCTCCACCCCTGTTCCCAGTTTTTGCATCTCTGTTGCTTCTTGCTGCACTTCTCCTGCCTCTTTCTCCACCCTCATCCCTCTTTCTTCACCTCTGTTCCTTCTTTCTGCACTACTCTTGCTTCTTTCTGCACCTCTTTGGTTCTTTCTGCACCACTCGTGCTTCTTTCTGCACCTCTCTTCCCTCTTTCTGCAGCCCTTGTCCCTCTTTCTGCATCCCATTTCCCTCTTTCTGCTCCCCTCTTCCCTCTTTCTGCACCTCTGTTCCTTCTTTCTGTACTTCTTTTTTTCTTTCTGCAACTCTATTGCTTCTTTCTGTATCCCTCTTGCCGCTTTCTCCACCCTACTTCCCCCTTTCTGCATCACTTGTGCTTCTTTCTGCACCCCTCTTCCCTCTTTCTGCACCCCTCTTGCCTCTTTCTGCACCTCTGTTCCTTCTTTCTGCTCTTCTTTTGTTTCTTTCTGCACCACTCTTGCTTCTTTCTGCACCCCTCTTGCCACTTTCTCCACCCTGTTCCCTGTTTTTGCATCCCTGTTGCTTCTTTCTGCACTTCTCTTGTCGCTTTCTCTATCCCTCATCCCTCTTTCTTCACCTCTGTTCCTTCTTTCTGCACTACTCTTGCTTCTTTCTGCAGCTCTTTGGTTCTTTCTGCACCACTCGTGCTTCTTTCTGCACCTTTCTTCCCTCTTTCTGCTCCCCTCTTGCTTCTTTCTGCACATCTGTTCCTTCTTTCTGCTCTTCTTTTGTTTCTTTCTGCACCTCTCTTGCTTCATTCTGCATGCCTCTTGCCACTTTATCCACCCCTGTTCCCCCTTTTTGCATCTCTGTTGCTTCTTTGTGCACTTCTTTTGTTTCTTTCTGTACATCTCTTGCTTCTTTCTGCACCCCTTGTGCCTCTTTCTCCACCCCTCTTCCCTCTTTTTGCAACCCTCTTGCTGCCCTTCTGTTGCTTTCTGCACCTCTTTGCTTTTTTCTGCACCACTCGTGCTTCTTTCTGCACCCCTCTTCCTGTACTTCTTTTGTTTCTTTCTGCACATCTCTTGCTTCTTTCTGCACCCCGTGTGCCTCTTTCTGCACCCCTCTTCCCTCTTTCTGCACCCCTCTTGCATCTTTCTGCACCTCTGTTCCTTCTCTCTGCACTTCTTTTGTTTCTTTCTGCACCTCTCTTGTTTCTTTCTGTATCCCTCTTGCCACTTTCTCCACCCCTGTTCCCCCTTTTTGCATCTCTGTTGCTTCTTTCTGAAATTCTCTTGCCTCTTTCTCCACCACTCATTCCTCTTTATGCACCTCTGTTCCTTCTTTCTGCACTTCTCTTGCTTCTTTCTACACATCTGTCCCTTCTTTCTGCAACCCTTGTGCCTCTTTCTGCACCCATCTTCCCTCTTTCTGCGCCCCTTTTGCCTCTTTCTGCACCTCTGTTCCTTCTTTCTGCACTTCTTTTGTTTTTTCTGCAACTCTCTTGCTTCTTTCTGTACCACTCTTGCTTCTTTCTGCACCCCTCGTTCCTCTTTCTGCACCCCTCTTCCCTCTTTCTGCACTCCTCTTGCCTTGTTCTGCACCTCTGTTGCTTGTTTCTGCACTTCTTCTGTTTCTTTCTGCACCCTTCTTGTCTCTTTCTGCACCTCTGTTCCTTCTTTCTGCACTTCTTTTGTTTCTTTTTGCACCTCTCGGTTCTTTTTGCACCTCTTATGCCTCTTTCTGCACCCCTTTTTCTGATTCACTAGCAATAAAGGGGATGTTAGTATATCGTACTCCAGGAGCAAGGAGTGGCTTTATTGATAAACTCAGTATGATGATAGAATCTTCAATTATCAATGAGAACTGTACTGTATTGGGTGACTTAAATTTTCACCTGGAAAAAGGAACTGACCCTGACTCTCAAAAACGTATCGATGCAATGGACTCGTTTGGTCTTTCTCTAATCACCAAAGGTCCAACACACAGGGCTGGTCACATGCTGGATGGTATCTTCTCCAATAATGATGCCATCAACTTACTGCCATCTTTTCCAATGACTTGGTCTGACCACCGGGTGGTCAAATGGTTGATAAAGACCGAGAAAACCATTATGCATAGGCACCCCATCCAGCAATCACAGGGCAGAGCTTGGCATAAAATACACTCAGCTGAACTAGGAGATGCTATTACCTCCAACCCTTGTCAACTAGGGGATATCCTGTAGCAAAGTGTTGAGAATTTTACGCACTGGCTAAACTCTGCATTGGACACAGTAGCACCAATTACCCATGAAAGTACAACTAAAAAAATGTCCCAGCCCTGGTACAATGAAAACCTCAGGCTATCAAGGCAGGATTGTCGTAGACAAGAACAAAAATGGAGAAAAAACTATGAGGTAGAGGAGAAGAACATCTATAAAGCTAAATTAGCAAAGCATAAAGAGGTTATCCTAGCAGCAAAGAACACATACGACTCATAGCATATAAAAGCAGCCTGTGATGCAAACAAAACTCTTTTCTCAGTAATAAAAAAGCTGGTAGCACCAACTAGCCCAAGTCATGCAGGTATAAGTCAAGACTTTTGTGACGTGCTAGCAGGCTTTTCCAAGAGAAAGTTGTTAATATTTACAACAATTTTGCCACAAGAAAAGCAGCCAAGCACCAGGATGGAGCAAGCTCCAATTGACCCAAGGGGTACAATCAGCTTCTCCACCTTTAAGACCCCCTCGGAGGAGCAACTCATAGACCTAATTCTGCTAATTAAATCATGTGCCCCACAAGATCCCTGCCCGCCCAGCATAATGCACATGATACCTGCTCAAGTGGCACAGTACTTGGGACAGATCCTCAACAATATGTTTACCGGAGGGATTTTCCCCTCCCAGTGGAAACTTGCCTCAATCCTCCCTCCCACTTTTAAAAAAAGACAATCTGAACGCTATGGACCCTAGCAATTATCACCCTATTTCAAGACTCCCTTTTGCTGCTAAGCTGGCAGAGAAAATTATGAATCAACAGATCTCAGAATACATAGAGGTTAGCTCTCTGCTGGACGACACACAACATGATTTTAGAAAAAATCATAGCACAGAGTCTGCCCTAAACATAGCAACTGAAGATATACGAGAAGCTCTTGACAGGGGGGGACGGCGGCGCTGATCTTGCTTGATCTCTCCACGCCCTTTGATACGGTCAGTCATGAGATCTTAGTAGACTGCATGCAAGGCCTGGGGATAAAGGGCACCGAGATAGATCTCCTGAAATCTTTTATGACAAATCAACAGCAAAACATTGCAATGGGCAATTTCATCTCCAGGCAGTTTTCCCTGCCCAGCGGAGTTCCACAGGGATCGGCACTGAGCCCAACTCTTTTTAACCTTTATGTTACGCCACTTGCATCAATCATCAAAGACGCCGATTTTACCTTAGCATTGTATGCAGATGACACCCAAATGGTGGTGTCACTAGCAAACTGTGAAAACAACCAGGGTTGGCATTCAGCTTATGTATGAGTAAGGTGAGCAACTGGATGGATTGCAATTGCCTGAAGCTGAATGCCTCAAAGACTGAGGTCATCATCTTCGGCAATAAACCCTCTCTTTGGACACCGGATTGGTGGCCGCCAGAGCTGGACTCACTGCCTACACCCTCAACTAAAGTAAAGAACCTAGGATTATTGGTAGGCAGCAAACTGAAATTCAAGGAGCAAGTTAACAAAATTACATCTGCATCCTTTTGCTCTATAAGGCTGATAAAAAAAATCACAAAATTCCTGCCCCCTGAACTTCTAAAAGCAGTAACTATGGCTATGGTCGTGACAAGGATTGACTACTGTAATAGTCTCTACCTTACTCTTGCATCAGGTCTTTTGAAAAGACTTCAAATTTTGCAAAACGCTGCTGCCCGTTTCATCTTCAAAATTCCCAAATATGAATCGGCCAGAGAAGCCATCAGAAAACTGCATTGGTTGCCTGTCAGACAACGATGCAAGTTCAAAGCCCTCTGTCTGGCATTTAAATCTCTGCACGGACTCGAGCCTGACCATTTTAAGTGAAAACTTAAATGGTACGTACCAGCAAGAGCGCAACGCTCAGGCTCTGCCAGGAACATGGTGGTTCCCCCATTTAGAAAGGCCACATGGGGGGGTTATAGGACCACCGCAATGCTCTGGAACAGTCTGCCACTGACTCTAAAAACAGCCCCTTCCCTGCTCAGTTTCAGAAAAGCCCTCAAAAGCTGGCTCTTCACACAGGATTAATAAAGCATCCTACCCACTTGCTCAACCCGTAGTCGACACTGTTGCTGCCTTAGTTCAGACTTCTATACCGTCAAGACGCCTTCAGGCATGAGTTGCGCTTTATAAATCATATTTACATTACATTACATTACATTTCTGCACCTCTGTTGCTTCTTTCTGCACTTCTTTTGTTTCTTTCTGCACCCTCTTGCCTCTTTCTGAACCTCTGTTCCTTCTTTCTGCACTTCTTTTGCTTCTTTCTGCACACTCTTGCTTCTTTCTGCACCCCTCTTGCCTCTTTCTGCACCCCATCTTGCCTCTTTCTGCACCTCTGTTCCTTCTTTCTGCACTTCTTTTGTTTCTTTCTGCAGCTCTCTTGCTTCTTTCTGCACCCCTCTTGCCTCTTTCTGCACCCCTCTTCCCTCTTTTTGCATCTCCTCTTGCCTTCTTTCTGCACCTCTGTTGCTTCTTTCTGCACTACTCTTGCTTCTTTCTGCACCTCTTTGCTTCTTTGTGCACCACGCGTGCTTCTTTCTGCACCCCTCTTCCCTCTATCTGCACCCCTCTTGCCTCTTTCTGCACCTCTGTTCCTTCTTTCTGCTCTTCTCTTGCTTCTTTCTGCACCTCTGTCCCTTCTTTCTGCAACTCTTGTGCTTCTTTCTGCACCCCTCTTCCCTCTTTCTGCACCCTCTTGCCTCTTTCTGCACCTCTGTTCCTTCTTTCTGCACTTCTTTTGTTTCTTTCTGCAACTCTCTTGCTTCTTTCTGCACCCCTCTTGCTTCTTTTGCACCCTCATACCACTTTCACACCCCTATTCCCTCTTTCTGCACCCCTCTTGCCTCTTTCCGCACCTCTGTTCCTTCTTTCTGCACTTCTTTTGTTGCTTACTGCACCTCTCTTGTTTCTTTCTGTATCCTCATGTCTCTTTCTCCACCACACTTCCCCCCTTTCTGCATCTCTGTTGCTTCTTTATGCACTTCTCTTGCTTCTTTCTGCACCTCTCTTGCTTCTTTCTGCACCCCTCGTGCCTCTTTCTGCCCCCTCTTCCCTCTTTCTGCTCTCCTCTTGCCTCTTTTATGCACCTCTGTTCCTTCTTTCTGCACTTCTTTTGTTTCTTTCTGCTCTCCTCTTGCCTCTTTTATGCACCTCTGTTCCTTCTTTCTGCACTTCTTTTGCCTCTTTCTGAACCCCTCTCGCCTCATTCTGCACCTCTGTCCCTTCTTTCCGCACTTCTTTTCTTTCCTTCTGCAACTCTTGCTTCTTTCTGCACCCCTATTGCTTCTTTCTGCACCCCTCATGCCTCTTTCACACCCCTCTTCCCTCTTTCTGCACCCCTCTTGCCTCTTTCTACACCTCTGTTCCATCTTTCTGCACTTCTTTTGTTTCTATCAGCACCTCTCTTGTTTCTTTCTGTATCTCTCTTGCCTCTTTCTCTACCCCACTTCCCCCTTTCTGCATCTCTGTTGCTTCTTTCTGTACCTCTCTTGCTTCTTTCTGCACCCGCGTGCCTCATTCTGCACCCCTCTTTCTGCACCCCTCTTGCCTCTTTCTGCACCTCTGTTGCTTCTTTCTGCACTTCGTTTGTTTCTTTCTGCAGCTTTCTTGCTTCTTTCTGCACCCCTTGCCTCTTTCTCCACCCCTCTTCCCTCTTTTTTCACCCCTGTTGCCTCTTTCTGCACCTCTGTTCCTTCTTTCTGCACTTCTTTTGTTTCTTGATGCACATCTCTTGCTTCTTTCTGCACCCCTCGTGCGTCTTTCTGCACCCCTCTTCCCTGTTTTTGCACCCCTCTTGCCTCTTTCTGTACCTCTGTTGTTTCTTTCTGTACTTCTCTTGCTTCTTTCTGCACCTCTGTCCCTTCTTTCTGCAACCCTTGTGCCTCTCTCTGCACCCCTTTTCCCTCTTTCTGTTCCCCTCTTGCCTCTTTCTGCACCTCTGTTCCTTCTTTCTGCACTTCTTTTGTTTCTTTTTGCAACTCTCTTGCTTCTTTCTTTATCCCTCTTGCCTCTTTCTCCACCCCACTGTCCCCCTTTCTGCATCTCTGCTGCTTCTTTATGCACTTCTTTTGTTTCTTTCTGCAGCCTCTCTTGCTTCTTTCTGCACCCCTCGTGCCTCTTTCTGCACCCCTCTTCCCTCTTTCTGCACCCCTCTTGCCTCTTTCTGCACCTCTGTTCCTTCTTTCTGCTCTTCTTTTGTTTCTTTCTGCACCTCTCTGGCTTCTTTCTGCACCACTCCTGCCACTTTCTGCACCCCTTTTGCCCGTTTTGCATCTCTGTTGCTTCTTTCTGCACTTCTCTTGCCTCTTTCTGCACCTCTGTTCCTTCTTTCTGCACATCTGTTGCTTCTTTCTGCACTACTCTTGCTTCTTTCTGCACCCTCTTTGCTTCTTTCTGCACCACTCATGCCTCTTTCTGCACCCCTCTTCCCTCTTTCTGCACCACTCTTGCTTCTTTTCTGCAGCTCTGTTCCTTCTTTCTGCTCTTCTTTTGTTTCTTTCTGCACCTCTCTTGCTTCTTTCTGCACCCCTCTAGCCACTTTCTCCACCCCTGTTCCCCCTTTCTACATCTCTGTTGCTTCTTTCTGCACTTCTCTGCCTCTTTCTCCACCACTCATCCCTCTTTCTGCACCTCTGTTGCTTTCTGTACTTCTCTTGCTTCTTCTGCACCCTGTCCTTCTTTCTGCAACCTTGTGCCTCTTTAGACCCTCTTCCTGTTCCTGCACCCCTCTTGCCTCTTTCTGCACCTCTGTTCCTTCTTTCTGCACTTCTTTTGTTTCTTTCTGCTCTCCTCTTGCCTCTTTTCTGCACCTCTGTTCCTTCTTACTGCACTTCTTTTGCCTCTTTCTGAACCCCTTTCTACCTCATTCTGCACCTCTGTTGCTTCTTTCTGCACTTCTTTTGTTTCTTTCTGCAACTCTCTTGCTTCTTTCTGCACCTCTCTTGCTTCTTTCTGCACTCCTCATGTCCTCTTTGCACACTCCTCTTCGCCTCTTTCTGCACCCCTCTTGCCTCTTGCTGCACCTCTGTTCCTTCTTTCTGCACTTCTTTTGTTTCTTTCTGCACATCTCTTGCTTCTTTCTGCTGCCTTATGCCTCTTTCTGCACCTCTCTTCCTCTTCTGCACCCCTCTTGCCTCTTTCTGCTCCTCCTGTTGCTTCTTTCTGCACTACTCTTGTTTCTTTCTGCACCTCTCTTGCTTCTTTCTGCACCACTCGCTTCTATCTGCACCTCCTTGCCTCTTTCTGCACCCCTCTTCCCTCTTTATGCACCCCTCTTGCCTCTTTCTGCACCTCTGTTGCTTCTTTCTGCACTACTCTTGCTTCTTTCTGCACCTCTTTGCTTCTTTCTGCACCACTCGTGCTTCTTTCTGCACCTCTCTTCCCTCTTTCTGTACCCCTCTTGCCTCTTTCTGTACCTCTGTTCCTTCTTTCTGCTCTTCTTTTGTTTCTTTCTGCACCTCTGTCCCTTATTTCTGCAACCCTTGTGCCTCTTTCTGCACCCCTCTTCCCTCTTTCTGCACCCTCTTGCCTCTTTCTGCACCTCTGTTCCTTCTTTCTGCACTTCTTTTGTTTCTTTCTGCAACTCTCTTGCTTCTTTCTGCACCCCTCTTGCTTCTTTTTGCACCCCTCATGCCACTTTCACACCCCTATTCCCTCTTTCTGCACCCCTCTTGCCCCTTTCCGCACCTCTGTTCCTTCTTTCTGCACTTCTTTTGTTGCTTACTGCACCTCTCTTGTTTCTTTCTGTATCCTCATGCCTCTTTCTCCACCACACTTCCCCCTTTCTGCATCTCTATTTCTTCTTTATGCACTTCTCTTGCTTCTTTCTGCACCTCTCTTGCTTCTTTCTGCACCCCTCGTGCCTCTTTCTGCCCCCTCTTCCCTCTTTCTACACTCCTCTTGCCTCTTTCTGCACCTCTGTTGCCTCTTTCTGCACTTCTTTTGTTTCTTTCTGCTCTCCTCTTGCCTCTTTTATGCACCTCTGTTCCTTCTTTCTGCACTTCTTTTGCCTCTTTCTGAACCCCTCTCGCCTCATTCTGCACCTCTGTCCCTTCTTTCCGCACTTCTTTTCTTTCCTTCTGCAACTCTTGCTTCTTTCTGCACCCCTCTTGCTTCTTTCTGCACCCCTCTTGCCTCTTTCTACACCTCTGTTCCATCTTTCTGCACTTCTTTTGTTTCTTTCAGCACCTCTCTTGTTTCTTTCTGTATCCCTCTTGCCTCTTTCTCTACCCCACTTCCCCCTTTCTGCATCTCTGTTGCTTCTTTCTGTACCTCTCTTGCTTCTTTCTGCACCCCGCGTGCCTCATTCTGCACCCCTCTTCCCTCTTTCTGCACCCCTCTTGCCTCTTTCTGCACCTCTGTTGCTTCTTTCTGCACTTCGTTTGTTTCTTTCTGCAGCTTTCTTGCTTCTTTCTGTACCCCTTGCCTCCTTCTCCACACCTCTTCCCTCTTTTTTCACCCCTGTTGCCTCTTTCTGCACCTCTTTTCCTTCTTTCTGCACTTCTTTTGTTTCTTGATGCACATCTCTTGCTTCTTTCTGCACCCCTCGTGCGTCTTTCTGCACCCCTCTTCCCTGTTTTTGCACCCCTCTTGCCTCTTTCTGTACCTCTGTTGTTTCTTTCTGCACTTCTCTTGCTTCTTTCTGCACCTCTGTCCCTTCTTTCTGCAACCCTTGTGCCTCTTTCTGCACCCCTTTTCCCTCTTTCTGTTCCCCTCTTGCCTCTTTCTGCACCTCTGTTCCTTCTTTCTGCACTTCTTTTGTTTCTTTTTGCAACTCTCTTGCTTCTTTCTTTATCCCTCTTGCCTCTTTCTCCACCCCACTTCCCCCTTTCTGCATCTCTGCTGCTTCTTTATGCACTTCTTTTGTTTCTTTCTACAGCTCTCTTGCTTCTTTATGCACCCCCTTGCCTCTTTCTGCACCCCTCTTCCCTCTTTTTGCACCCCTCTTGCCTCTTTCTGCACTACTCTTGCTTCTTTCTGCACCTCTTTGCTTCTTTCTGCACCACTCATACTTCTTTCTGCACCCCTCTTCCCTCTTTCTACACCCCTCTTGCCTCTTTCTGTACCTCTGTTCCTTCTTTCTGCTCTTCTTTTGTTTATTTCTGCACCTCTGTCCCTTATTTCTGCAACCCTTGTGCCTCTTTCTGCACCCCTCTTCCCTCTTTCTGCACCCCTCTTGCCTCTTTCTGCACCTCTCTTGCTTCTTTCTGCACCCCTCTAGCCACTTTCTCCACCCCTGTTCCCCCTTTTTACATCTCTGTTGCTTCTTTCTGCACTTCTCTTGCCTCTTTCTCCACCACTCATCCCTCTTTCTGCACCTCTGTTGCTTCTTTCTGTACTTCTCTTGCTTCTTTCTGCACCCCTGTCCCTTCTTTCTGCAACCATTGTGCCTCTTTATGAGCCCCTCTTCACTCTTCCTGCACCCCTCTTGCCTCTTTCTGCACCTCTGTTCCTTCTTTCTGCACTTCTTTTGTTTCTTTCTGCAACTCTCTTGCTTCTTTCTGCACCCCTCTTGCTTCTTTTTACACCCCTCATGCCACTTTCACACACCTATTCCCTCTTTCTGCACCCCTCTTGCCCCTTTCCACACCTCTGTTCCTTCTTTCTGCACTTCTTTTGTTGCTTACTGCACCTCACTTGTTTCTTTCTGTATCCTCATGCCTCTTTCTCCACCACGCCTCCCCCTTTCTGCATCTCTGTTGCTTCTTTATGCACTTCTCTTGCTTCTTTCTTCTCTTGCTTCTTTCTGCACCCCTTGTGCCTCTTTCTGCCCCCTCTTCCCTCTTTCTACACTCCTCTTGCCTCTTTCTGCACCTCTGTTGCCTCTTTCTGCACTTCTTTTGTTTCTTTCTGCTCTCCTCTTGCCTCTTTTATGCACCTCTGTTCCTTCTTTCTGCACTTCTTTTGCCTCTTTCTGAACCCCTTTCACCTCATTCTGCACCTCTGTCCCTTCTTTCCGCACTTCTTTTGTTTCTTTCTGCAACTCTCTTGCTTCTTTCTGCACCCCTCTTGCTTCTTTTGCACCCCTCATGCCTCTTTCACACCCCTCTTCCCTCTTTCTGCACCCCTCTTGCCTCTTTCTACACCTCTGTTGCTTCTTTCTGCACTTCTCTTGCTTCTTTCTGTACCTCTCTTTCTTCTTTCTGTATCCCTCTTGCCTCATTCTGCACCCCTCTTCCCTCTTTCTGCACCCCTCTTGCCTCTTTCTGCACCTCTGTTGCTTCTTTCTGCACTTCTTTTGTTTCTTTCTGCACCAATCTTGTCTCTTTCTGCACCTCTGTTCCTTCTTTCTGCACTTTGTTTGTTTCTTTCTGCAGCTTTCTTGCTTCTTTCTGCACCCCTTGCCTCTTTCTCCACACCTCTTCCCTCTTTTTTCACCTCTGTTGCCTCTTTCTGCACCTCTGTTCCTTCTTTCTGCACTTCTTTTGTTTCTTGATGCACATCTCTTGCTTCTTTCTGCACCCCTTGTGCGTCTTTCTGCACCCCTCTTCCCTGTTTTTGCACCCCTCTTGCCTCTTTCTGTACCTCTGTTGTTTCTTTCTGTACTTCTCTTGCTTCTTTCTGCACCTCTGTCCCTTCTTTCTGCAACCCTTGTGCCTCTTTCTGCACCCTTTTTCCCTCTTCATGTTCCCCTCTTGCCTCTTTCTGCACCTCTGTTCCTTCTTTCTGCACTTCTTTTGTTTCTTTTTGCAACTCTCTTGCTTCCTTCTTTATCCCTCTTGCCTCTTTCTCCACCCCACTTCCCCCTTTCTGCATCTCTGCTGCTTCTTTCTGCACCTCTCTTGCTTCTTTCTGCATGACTCGTGCTTCTTTCTGCACCCCTCTTCCCTCTTTCTGCACCCCTCTTGCCTCTTTCTGCATCTCTGTTCCTTCTTTCTGCTCTTCTTTTGTTTCTTTCTGCCCCACTCTTTCTTCTTTCTGCACCCCTCCTACCACTTTCTCCACCCCCTTTCCCCGTTTTTGCATCTCGGTTGCTTCTTTCTGCACTTCTTTTGCCTCTTTCTCCACCCCTCATCCCTCTTTCTGCACATCTGTTGCTTCTTTCTGCACTACTCTTGCTTCTTTCTGCACCTCTTTGCTTCTTTCTGCACCACTCAAGCTTCTTTCTGCACCCCTCTTCCCTCTTTCTGCACCACTCTTGCTTCTTTCTGCAGCTCTGTTCCTTCTTTCTGCTCTTCTTTTGTTTCTTTCTGCACCTCTCTTGCTTCTTTCTGCACCCCTTTTGCCACTTTCTCCACCCCTGTTCCCCCTTTTTACATCTCTGTTGCTTCTTTCTGCACTTCTCTTGCCTCTTTCTCCACCACTCATCCCTCTTTCTGCACCCCTGTTGCTTCTTTCTATACTTCTCTTGCTTCTTTCTGCACCCCTGTCCCTTCTTTCTGCAACCCTTGTGCCTCTTTATGAACCCCTCTTCACTCTTTCTGCACCCCTCTTTCCTCTTTCTGCACCTCTGTTCCTTTTTTCTACGCTTCTTTTGTTTCTTTCTGCAACTCTCTCGCTTCTTTCTGCACCCCTCTTGCGTCGCTGCACCCCTCGTGCCTCTTTCACACCCCTCTTCCCTCTTTCTGCACCCTCTTGCCTCTTTCTGCACCTCTGTTGCCTCTTTCTGCACTTCTTTTGTTTCTTTCTGCTCTCCTCTTGCCTCTTTTATGCACCTCTGTTCCTTCTTTCTGCACTTCTTTTGCCTCTTTCTGAACACCTTTCACCTCATTCTGCACCTCTGTCCCTTCTTTCCGCACTTCTTTTGTTTCTTTCTGCAACTCTCTTTGCTTCTTTATGCACCCCTCTTGCTTCTTTTTGCACCCCTCATGCCTCTTTCACACCCTCTTCCCTCTTTCTGCACCCCTCTTGCCTCTTTATACACCTCTGTTCCATCTTTCTGCACTTCTTTTGTTTCTTTCAGCACCTCTCTTGTTTCTTTCTGTATCCCTCTTGCCTCTTTCTCTACCCCACTTCCCCCTTTCTGCATCTCTGTTGCTTCTTTCTGCACTTCTCTTGCTTCTTTCTGTACCTTTCTTGCTTCTTTCTGCACCCCGCGTGCCTCATTCTGCACCCCTCTTCCCTCTTTCTGCACCAATCTTGTCTCTTTCTGCACCTCTGTTCCTTCTTTCTGCACTTCGTTTGTTTCTTTCTGTAGCTTTCTTGCTTCTTTCTGCACCCCTTGCCTCTTTCTCCACACCTCTTCCCTCTTTTTTCACCCCTGTTGCCTCTTTCTGCACCTCTGTTCCTTCTTTCTGCACTTCTTTTGTTTCTTGATGCACATCTCTTGCTTCTTTCTGCACCCCTCGTGCGTCTTTCTGCACCCCTCTTCCCTGTTTTTGCACCCCTCTTGCCTCTTTCTGTACCTCTGTTGTTTCTTTCTGTACTTCTCTTGCTTCTTTCTGCACCTCTGTCCCTTCTTTCTGCAACCCTTGTGCCTCTCTCTGCACCCCTTTTCCCTCTTTCTGTTCCCCTCTTGCCTCTTTCTGCACCTCTGTTCCTTCTTTCTGCACTTCTTTTGTTTCTTTTTTCAACTCTCTTGCTTCTTTCTTTATCCCTCTTGCCTCTTTCTCCACCCCATGTCCCCCTTTCTGCATCTCTGCTGCTTCTTTATGCACTTCTTTTGTTTCTTTCTGCACCTCTCTTGCTTCTTTCTGCACGACTCGTGCTTCTTTCTGCACCCCTCTTCCCTCTTTCTGCACCCCTCTTGCCTCTTTCTGCACCTCTGTTCCTTCTTTCTGCTCTTCTTTTGTTTCTTTCTGCACCACTCTGGCTTCTTTCTGCACCCCTCCTACCACTTTCTCCACCCCTTTTCCCCGTTTTTGTATCTCTGTTGCTTCTTTCTGCACTTCTTTTGCCTCTTTCTCCACCCCTCATCCCTCTTTCTGCACATCTGTTGCTTCTTTCTGCACTACTCTTGCTTCTTTCTGCACCTCTTTGCTTCTTTCTGCACCACTCAAGCTTCTTTCTGCACCCTCTTCCCTCTTTCTGCACCACTCTTGCTTCTTTCTGCAGCTCTGTTCCTTCTTTCTGCTCTTCTTTTGTTTCTTTCTGCACCTCTCTTGCTTCTTTCTGCACCCCTCTAGCCACTTTCTCCACCCCTGTTCCCCCTTTTTACATCTCTGTTGCTTCTTTCTGCACTTCTCTTGCCTCTTTCTCCACCACTCATCCCTCTTTCTGCACCTCTGTTGCTTCTTTCTGTACTTCTCTTGCTTCTTTCTGCACCCCTGTCCCTTCTTTCTGCAACCCTTGTGCCTCTTTATGAACCCCTCTTCACTCTTCCTGCACCCCTCTTGCCTCTTTCTGCACCTCTGTTCCTTCTTTCTGCACTTCTTTTGTTTCTTTCTGCAACTCTCTCGCTTCTTTCTGCACCCCTCTTGCTTCGCTGCACCCCTCGTGCCTCTTTCACACCCCTCTTCCCTCTTTCTGAACCCCTCTTGCCTCTTTCTGTACCTCTGTTCCTTGTTTCAGCAATTTTTGTTTCTTGCTGCACCTCTCTTGTTTCTTTCTGTATCCCTCTTGCCTCTTTCTCCAACCCACTTTACCCTTTCTGCATCTCTGTTGCTTCTTTATGCACTTCTCTTGCTTCTTTCTGTACCTCTCTTGCTTCTTTCTGCACCCCTCTTGCCTCTTTCTGCACCCCTCTTCCCTCTTTCTGCACTCCTCTTGCCTTTTTGCACCTCTGTTGCTTCTTTCTGTACTTCTTTTGTTTCTTTCTGCACCCCTCTTGCCTCTTTCTGCACCTCTGTTCCTTCTTTCTGCACTTCTTTTGTTTCTTTTTGCACATCTCGCTTCTTTCTGCACCCCTTATGCCTCTTTCTGCACCCCTTATGCCTCTTGCCTATTGCTGCACCTCTGTTCCTTCTTTCTGCACTTCTTTTGTTTCTTGCTGCACATCTCTTGCTTCTTTCTGCACGCCTTGTGCGTCTTTCTGCACCCCTCTTCCCTCTTTTTGCACCCCTCTTGCCTCTTTCTGCTCCTCTGTTGCTTCTTTCTGCACTACTCTTGCTTCTTTCTGCACCTCTCTTGCTTCTTTCTGCACCACTCGTGCTTCTATCTGCACCCCCTTGCCTCTTTCTGCACCCCTCTTCCCTCTTTTTGCACCCCTCTTGCCTCTTTCTGCACCTCTGTTGCTTCTTTCTGCACTACTCTTGCTTCTTTCTGCACCTCTTTGCTTCTTTCTGCACCACTCGTGCTTCTTTCTGCACCCCTCTTCCCTCTTTCTGTACCCTCTTGCCTCTTTCTGTAACTCTGTTCCTTCTTTCTGCACTTCTTTTGTTTCTTTCTGCAACTCTCTTGCTTCTTTCTGCACCCCTCTTGCTTCTTTTTGCACCCCTCATGCCACTTTCACACCCCATTCCCACTTTCTGCACCCCTCTTGCCCCTTTCCGCACCTCTGTTCCTTCTTTCTGCACTTCTTTTGTTGCTTACTGCACCTCTCTTGTTTCTTTCTGTATCCTCATGCCTCTTTCTCCACCACACTTCCCCCTTTCTGCATCTCTATTTCTTCTTTATGCACTTCTCTTGCTTCTTTCTGCACCTCTCTTGCTTCTTTCTGCACCCCTCGTGCCTCTTTCTGCCCCCTCTTCCCTCTTTCTACACTCCTCTTGCCTCTTTCTGCACCTCTGTTGCCTCTTTCTGCACTTCTTTTGTTTCTTTCTGCTCTCCTCTTGCCTCTTTTATGCACCTCTGTTCCTTCTTTCTGCACTTCTTTTGCCTCTTTCTGAACCCCTCTCGCCTCATTCTGCACCTCTGTCCCTTCTTTCCGCACTTCTTTTGTTTCTTTCTGCAACTCTCTTGCTTCTTTCTGCACCCCTCTTGCTTCTTTCTGCACCCCTCTTGCCTCTTTCTACACCTCTCTTCCATCTTTCTGCACCTCTTTTGCTTCTTTCAGCACCTCTCTTGTTTCTTTCTGTATCCCTCTTGCCTCTTTCTGCA
Source organism: Calotriton arnoldi (assembly GCA_963921515.1). Taxonomy (NCBI): domain Eukaryota; kingdom Metazoa; phylum Chordata; class Amphibia; order Caudata; family Salamandridae; genus Calotriton; species Calotriton arnoldi. The sequence goes on from CAWUFW010014263.1 coordinate 260,875, forward strand.
CCTCTGTTCCTTCTTTCTGCACTTCTTTTGCCTCTTTCTGAACCCCTCTCGCCTCATTCTGCACCTCTGTCCCTTCTTTCCGCACTTCTTTTCTTTCCTTCTGCAACTCTTGCTTCTTTCTGCACCCCTCTTGCTTCTTTCTGCACCCCTCTTGCCTCTTTCTACACCTCTGTTCCATCTTTCTGCACTTCTTTTGTTTCTTTCAGCACCTCTCTTGCTTCTTTCTGCACCCTCTGCCTCTTTCTGCCCACTTCCCCCTTTCTGCATCTCTGTTGCTTCTTTCTGTACCTCTCTTGCTTCTTTCTGCACCCTCGTGCCTCATTCTGCACCCTCTTCCCTCTTTCTGCACCCTCTTGCCTCTTTCTGCACCTCTGTTGCTTCTTTCTGCACTTCTTTGTTTCTTTCTGCAGCTTTCTTGCTTCTTTCTGTACCTGCCTCCTTCTCCCACCTCTTCCCTCTTTTTCACCCCTGTTGCCTCTTTCTGCACCTCTGTTCCTTCTTTCTGCACTTCTTTTGTTTCTTGCTGCACTCTCTTGCTTCTTTCTGCACCCCTCGTGCTTCTTTCTGCACCCCTCTTCCCTGCTTTTTGCACCCCTCTTGCCTCTTTCTGCACCTCTGTTGCTTCTTTCTGCACTTCTCTTGCTTCTTTCTGCACCTCTGTCCCTTCTGTCTGCAACACTTGTGCCTCTTTCTGCACCCCTTTTCCCTCTTTCTGTTCCCCTCTTGCCTCTTTCTGCACCTCTGTTCCTTCTTTCTGCACTTCTTTTGTTTCTTTTTGCAACTCTCTTGCTTCTTTCTTTATCCCTCTTGCCTCTTTCTCCACCCCACTTCCCCCTTTCTGCATCTCTGCTGCTTCTTTATGCACTTCTTTTGTTTCTTTCTACAGCTCTCTTGCTTCTTTATGCACCCCCTTGCCTCTTTCTGCACCCCTCTTCCCTCTTTTTGCACCCCTCTTGCCTCTTTCTGCACTACTCTTGCTTCTTTCTGCACCTCTTTGCTTCTTTCTGCACCACTCATACTTCTTTCTGCACCCCTCTTCCCTCTTTCTACACCCTCTTGCCTCTTTCTGTACCTCTGTTCCTTCTTTCTGCTCTTCTTTTGCTTATTTCTGCACCTCTGTCCCTTATTTCTGCACCCTTTGCCTCTTTCTGCACCGCTCCTCTTTCTGCACCCCTCTTGCCTCTTTCTGCACCCTCTTGCTTCTTTCTGCAGCTCTGTTCCTTCTTTCTGCTCTTCTTTTGTTTCTTTCTGCACCTCTCTTGCTTCTTTCTGCACCCCTCTAGCCACTTTCTCCACCCCTGTTCCCCCTTTTTACATCTCTGTTGCTTCTTTCTGCACTTCTCTTGCCTCTTTCTCCACCACTCATCCCTCTTTCTGCACCTCTGTTGCTTCTTTCTGTACTTCTCTTGCTTCTTTCTGCACCCCTGTCCCTTCTTTCTGCAACCCTTGTGCCTCTTTATGAACCCCTCTTCACTCTTTCTGCACCCCTCTTGCCTCTTTCTGCACCTCTGTTCCTTCTTTCTGCACTTCTTTTGTTTCTTTCTGCAACTCTCTTGCTTCTTTCTGCACCCCTCTTGCTTCTTTTTACACCCCTCATGCCACTTTCACACACCTATTCCCTCTTTCTGCACCCCTCTTGCCCCTTTCCACACCTCTGTTCCTTCTTTCTGCACTTCTTTTGTTGCTTACTGCACCTCACTTGTTTCTTTCTGTATCCTCATGCCTCTTTCTCCACCACGCCTCCCCCTTTCTGCATCTCTGTTGCTTCTTTATGCACTTCTCTTGCTTCTTTCTGCACCTCTCTTGCTTCTTTCTGCACCCCTTGTGCCTCTTTCTGCCCCCTCTTCCCTCTTTCTACACTCCTCTTGCCTCTTTCTGCACCTCTGTTGCCTCTTTCTGCACTTCTTTTGTTTCTTTCTGCTCTCCTCTTGCCTCTTTTATGCACTTCTGTTCCTTCTTTCTGCACTTCTTTGCCTCTTTCTTAACCCTTTCACCTCATTCTGCACCTCTGTCCCTTCTTTCCGCACTTCTTTTGTTTCTTTCTGCAACTCTCTTGCTTCTTTCTGCACCCCTCTTGCTTCTTTTTGCACCCCTCATGCCTCTTTCACACCCCTCTTCCCTCTTTCTGCACCCCTCTTGCCTCTTTCTACACCTCTGTTGCTTCTTTCTGCACTTCTCTTGCTTCTTTCTGTACCTCTCTTTCTTCTTTCTGTATCCCTCTTGCCTCATTCTGCACCCCTCTTCCCTCTTTCTGCACCCCTCTTGCCTCTTTCTGCACCTCTGTTGCTTCTTTCTGCACCTCTGTGCTTCTTTCTGCACTCTTTGTTTCTTTCTGCACCAATCTTGTCTCTTTCTGCACCTCTGTTCCTTCTTTCTGCACTTTGTTTGTTTCTTTCTGCAGCTTTCTTGCTTCTTTCTGCACCCCTTGCCTCTTTCTCCACACCTCTTCCCTCTTTTTTCACCCCTGTTGCCTCTTTCTGCACCTCTGTTCCTTCTTTCTGCACTTCTTTTGTTTCTTGATGCACATCTCTTGCTTCTTTCTGCACCCCTTGTGTGTCTTTCTGCACCCCTCTTCCCTGTTTTTGCACCCCTCTTGCCTCTTTCTGTACCTCTGTTGTTTCTTTCTGTACTTCTCTTGCTTCTTTCTGCACCTCTGTCCCTTCTTTCTGCAACCCTTGTGCCTCTTTCTGCACCCTTTTTCCCTCTTCATGTTCCCCTCTTGCCTCTTTCTGCACCTCTGTTCCTTCTTTCTGCACTTCTTTTGTTTCTTTTTGCAACTCTCTTGCTTCTTTCTTTATCCCTCTTGCCTCTTTCTCCACCCCACTTCCCCCTTTCTGCATCTCTGCTGCTTCTTTCTGCACCTCTCTTGCTTCTTTCTGCATGACTCGTGCTTCTTTCTGCACCCCTCTTCCCTCTTTCTGCACCCCTCTTGCCTCTTTCTGCATCTCTGTTCCTTCTTTCTGCTCTTCTTTTGTTTCTTTCTGCCCCACTCTTTCTTCTTTCTGCACCCCTCCTACCACTTTCTCCACCCCCTTTCCCCGTTTTTGCATCTCGGTTGCTTCTTTCTGCACTTCTTTTGCCTCTTTCTCCACCCCTCATCCCTCTTTCTGCACATCTGTTGCTTCTTTCTGCACTACTCTTGCTTCTTTCTGCACCTCTTTGCTTCTTTCTGCACCACTCAAGCTTCTTTCTGCACCCCTCTTCCCTCTTTCTGCACCACTCTTGCTTCTTTCTGCAGCTCTGTTCCTTCTTTCTGCTCTTCTTTTGTTTCTTTCTGCACCTCTCTTGCTTCTTTCTGCACCCCTTTTGCCACTTTCTCCACCCCTGTTCCCCCTTTTTACATCTCTGTTGCTTCTTTCTGCACTTCTCTTGCCTCTTTCTCCACCACTCATCCCTCTTTCTGCACCCCTGTTGCTTCTTTCTATACTTCTCTTGCTTCTTTCTGCACCCCTGTCCCTTCTTTCTGCAACCCTTGTGCCTCTTTATGAACCCCTCTTCACTCTTTCTGCACCCCTCTTTCCTCTTTCTGCACCTCTGTTCCTTTTTTCTACGCTTCTTTTGTTTCTTTCTGCAACTCTCTCGCTTCTTTCTGCACCCCTCTTGCGTCGCTGCACCCCTCGTGCCTCTTTCACACCCCTCTTCCCTCTTTCTGCACCCCTCTTGCCTCTTTCTGCACCTCTGTTGCCTCTTTCTGCACTTCTTTTTGTTTCTTTCTGCTCTGCCTCTTTTGCACCTCCTTTTATGCACCTCTTTTGCTTTCTGCTTCTTTCTGCACTTCTCTTGCCTCTTTCTGAACACCTTTCACCTCTATTCTGCACCTCTGTCCCTTCTTTCTACACTTCTCTTGCCTCTTTCTGCACCTCTGTTGCCTCTTTCTGCACCTCTCTTGCTTCTTTCTGCTCTCCTCTTGCCTCTTTCATGCACCTCTGTTCCTTCTTTCTGCACTTCTCTTGCCTCTTTCTGACACCTCTTTCGCCTCATTCTGCACCTCTGTCCCTTCTTTCCGCACTTCTTTTGTTTCTTTCTGCAACTCTCTTGCTTCTTTCTGCACCCTTCCTACTTCTCCCTTTCTGCACCTCTCATGCCTCTTTCACACCTCTCTTCCTCTTTCTGCACCTTTCTTGCCTCTTTCTACACCCTGTTGCTTCATTCTGCACCTCTCTTGCTTCTTTCTGCACCAATCTTGTCTCTTTCTGCACCTCTGTTCCTTCTTTCTGCACTTTGTTTGTTTCTTTCTGTAGCTTTCTTGCTTCTTTCTGCACCCCTTGCCTCTTTCTCCACACCTCTTCCCTCTTTTTTCACCCCTGTTGCCTCTTTCTGCACCTCTGTTCCTTCTTTCTGCACTTCTTTTGTTTCTTGATGCACATCTCTTGCTTCTTTCTGCACCCCTCGTGCGTCTTTCTGCACCCCTCTTCCCTGTTTTTGCACCCCTCTTGCCTCTTTCTGTACCTCTGTTGTTTCTTTCTGCACTTCTCTTGCTTCTTTCTGCACCTCTGTCCCTTCTTTCTGCAACCCTTGTGCCTCTTTCTGCACCCCTTTTCCCTCTTTCTGTTCCCCTCTTGCCTCTTTCTGCACCTCTGTTCCTTCTTTCTGCACTTCTTTTGTTTCTTTTTGCAACTCTCTTGCTTCTTTCTTTATCCCTCTTGCCTCTTTCTCCACCCCACTTCCCCCTTTCTGCATCTCTGCTGCTTCTTTATGCACTTCTTTTGTTTCTTTCTGCACCTCTCTTGCTTCTTTCTGCATGACTCGTGCTTCTTTCTGCACCCCTCTTCCCTCTTTCTGCACCCCTCTTGCCTCTTTCTGCACCTCTGTTCCTTCTTTCTGCTCTTCTTTTGTTTCTTTCTGCCCCACTCTTGCTTCTTTCTGCACCCCTCCTACCACTTTCTCCACCCCCTTTCCCCGTTTTTGCATCTCTGTTGCTTCTTTCTGCACTTCTTTTGCCTCTTTCTCCACCCCTCATCCCTCTTTCTGCACATCTGTTGCTTCTTTCTGCACTACTCTTGCTTCTTTCTGCACCTCTTTGCTTCTTTCTGCACCACTCAAGCTTCTTTCTGCACCCTCTTCCCTCTTTCTGCACCACTCTTGCTTCTTTCTGCAGCTCTGTTCCTTCTTTCTGCTCTTCTTTTGTTTCTTTCTGCACCTCTCTTGCTTCTTTCTGCACCCCTCTTGCCACTTTCTCCACCCCTGTTCCCCCTTTTTACATCTCTGTTGCTTCTTTCTGCACTTCTCTTGCCTCTTTCTCCACCACTCATCCCTCTTTCTGCACCTCTGTTGCTTCTTTCTGTACTTCTCTTGCTTCTTTCTGCACCCCTGTCCCTTCTTTCTGCAACCCTTGTGCCTCTTTATGAACCCCTCTTCACTCTTTCTGCACCCCTCTTGCCTCTTTCTGCACCTCTGTTGCCTTCTTTCTGCACTTCTTTTGTTTCTTTCTGCAACTCTCTCGCTTCTTT